>JABUQX010061579.1:0-65000 GCA_015478945.1 Trachelipus rathkii
AAAAACAGGAGCATGAAGAAAGATTGGTAATTCTAAAATATGTATTAGCTAGAGCCCTAACCTTCCGGCAATAATATATATATATATATAGATATAGTACTATTATAATATCATTATGTAAAGAATCGTACTGGGGGCTTAGATAATCTATTTTAAAATATTCTAAATCAATCTTATTGAGAGGAGTCAGGAGCAAAGATTGCTCAGTGGCCATATTGATATATAAATAGAAGATAATTTATGTGTTTTGTATTAGTTTAGAACATATTCAATAGCCTGTTGAAACTTATTATAGGTAAAGATGGAAAGAAGGATGAATGAGAATATTTTAAGTTAATAGTACTAGTATATATTCATGATTTAATTTATTTTTATAAAATATAATTCTTTTCTGAAATAATTTCTGTTATAGACAATATTAATTTATTCTTATTATTCTATCAAATAGTTTCTTTTAGCAATTAACTCTTGTCTAGTAGCTCACCAATTCTCAGACTGTTTATTTGTAAAGAGTAAGACTTACATTATGTTTTGTTGTTATGGTAATTCTATTATAGTATGGTTGGTCATGAACTATTTGATGCTTTTCTTCTATTAGTTTGATAAAGCTATTAGTTGAGATTGGTTGGCGGAAAATTTTTTGAATCTAATAGACATTGAAATATTTAGTTAAATAATAATAATAAATTATATTTATTTAAAATACAAACAAAGTTTAAATTTTTAGTGTTTAAAAAAAACAAAATAATATTTTATTGATTTATATTAAAATAATAATATTAACTCAAGAATTGTGATGTTGATTCAGGTCCAAAAAACATCAAAGATTAGGAGGCAAAGTTCGAAAATGTAACTAAACTCTCCCTTGGAAAAGAAACTATTTCTCAAGAAAATGAAAACTTAGATTCTTGCAAAATTTAATATCTAAATTCTAATACCTTATGAACACTAGAATACAAATATTTAAATTTGCTATATAAGAAATATTACTGTAAAATATATTTCTTTTAGATATTTCGTTTTTTTTAATTAATTAATTATTAAGGATTTTTTTTATTTACTTATTACTAACTTTTAAAACAAAAGTTTTACCTTCAGAAGACAACTTTTATTTTAATAATTATTGGGGAGGCACATTCAGATTCAAATGATCACGTCGTGAAAATAATATAACTTCAATGTGAATATCTAAAATAAATACATTAATAACCTATAATAAAATATATGCTAGTTGAATGATAATTCATATCTCAAGATGGATTTATTCCAATTATAGGGTCTAAGTTTACATTACATTAAATTTTGCAAATAATATCTATTACAATTGACATCAGTACATGTTGTATAATAAATATAAATTGAGTAGAAAATGTATTTGTTTTTACAATGAAAATTTAGGTTTATGATTTACTAGTAGTGTAGTTATCACTTACTTATTTGTAAACTAAAATATGGTTAAAAGTATATATTTTATTTAATACTAATATATATATTACTTATATTAATTATATAATAAATATTATATATTATAATATATAAAATATATATATTTATAATTAATAATATATATATATATATAATAATAATTATAATTTAATATAATATATGAATATTATTATGTAATATTATAATATATATTATAATAAATATTCTATTATATATTATTATATATATATATATTATATATAGTAATATATATATATAAATATATAATTCATATATATATATATAGTATAAATTATATATATAATAATAAATATATTATAATATTATATCTATCTAATTAGATATCTAGTAGATGTTGTACTTTAATATATAATTAGCTACCGGGTAATTGAAGAGTAATAGAATGTAATATTGTCTCATGGATTTTTACGTAAATATATAAGTAGTACTCTTACTACTCTCATTCAATCCCTCGCAACTATGGGTAACTACTGTATTATAAAATGAATATATCATATACTAATATATATATAATCTATATAAATTATAATAATATTTATATATATAATTATAATTATTATAAATATATTATAATAATAATTAGTATATATAATAATAATATCATAATATATGAATTTATATAAATAACGTATAGTTTAATTTAAGTGATAGGTAACCATAAATTAGAATCTAGTATAGCATCTAGGAATTGTGAACGATACGGTACTTGATTTCCAGGATACTCGTTAAACGGAACGGAATTCGGCAAAATTGTAATACATATAGTGAAATATTCACTTTGACCGCATTCGTTGTTGGTAATCTCAATTGAATATATCATCTATAAATCGAACTTCTTTACTTTGTATTAAATCATTATATTAATGTACATATTTAATTTTGTAGGATAAAATTATCTCATATATTATTATTTAATTATTATTTTATTAAAATATTCAGATTATTTTATTTACTTTAATTATTTAAATATTTAATTATAATTACCTTTATACATATGTATTAATTTATTTGAGTGATTATTATTATCTTTAATTTTTTACTTAACTTTTTATTCTGTATAGCCCTAAAGTATATTACTGCATGGGTAAAATAATCATGATGACATAGTCTAAACACATTTGTTCCTTGTGATAAAAAAACTAATTTATGTTTTCCGCAATTTATTCTATTATGTCTTCGCAAAACTTTGTCTATTATTTATAAGACAATTCAGAATAAGATATAAATTACACTAACAGTAGAAATACTAGTCACAATACATGAGCTAAAGTTTTGAAAATAATATATTATTATGCCAAAAAAAAAAATAGTGTAATAATTTGAGCTATTGAATATAAATGCTACCTCTAGAGTTTCTAACCATCTTCAATACTAATAATCTCACAAAGACATCTAATATATATAGTGATTGTCTTCTAAATGTTATGGAAGAATTCAATTCAATATTCCGCTAAATATAAAATTTATATCATGTTATTAATAGTAATGGGATAACTGACTACCTAATATTAGCGCAGGAGTTACACAACGGTAACCTATAGAATTACTATATATTGCTTTATAACTACTCTTATTATACATAATTATTTAGTTACAATTGATGCTCTAATATATATATATTACGGTATATATAATCATGGGTTTCACATAACTATTGCACTAACATTATGCATTAACATTATATACTAGTAAGTATCATATTTAATTAATCAATATCGCGCCTCAAGCTATCTGACTCAAGTTAAATAATGAAATACAAACTATGATTATAAATACACATAGACACAGTATATTATATCAGGATTAGTACAACCAGATGTAATAGCGCATAGTACTAACAGGCTTTATCAAAAATTTATGAATCAAAAGACTGAGCTCTTCATTTTACATATACCATTGATCAATTCGTATATCAAAACCTATGCTAATCTTATGAACACAAACGTGAAAGTCTATATAAAATATGCTATATATATAATACTTACTATATAGATTTGTTGATAGTGATAACACAAAATTAATTGAGCACAAGGAAATCAGTGCATCGGTACTACTAAATCACGAAATGAGTGAAAGTGATTTTGGATATTTTTAAAAATAAGTAAAGAAATAAAGATTTTTTTTGCATCAAGATTCAAGAGTGAGGATCAGTACATGAGGTAGATAAAAAATAAGTTGGACACAACTGTTTTAATATTTACATTAACTGATTAAAATCTTGTAGCTACTACCTATACTATGATCCACGTCACTTTATAAAACATACATTCCTAATGCTGAAGATGTAAAATATTTATTAACAATAGATAAGAAGTAGGTCAAATATTAGACTCTCTTATAAAGCACAATTGAAATATAATTACGTAAGATATAGACCATTAGTTGTATAATATAGATGGAAATATATAAATACGAGCTAATATAAAAACATTTTATTTATACTAAAAAACAATTCTTTTCTAGTATTAATCTACACGTCATTCCTTCATGAACTACGAAATAGGGAATAATATGATATCATCTCTGAAGATATATAAAATAGATTAATAGTTTTATTATAACTATTATATATTATTATTAATATTAATCTAATCCATATTGTTCAATTTCTTTATATTGGAGTCGAGATATTATAATAATCTGAACCTTGATAAACTTTAAATTAATTATTTATTCAAATGAAATCACATATATTCATTAAGAGATGTAAATAAGTAAATTAGTATATTATTATAATATTTAAATATTATAATAATTGTAATATATGATTTAATTTTTAAAAAGCTAAGACTAATAGCTCACAATCATTATTAACAGAGATAACACAGTTAAATTTTTTTTATTGTTTATATGAAATCTATAAATCGGATTCAAGTCACAATGCATTCATCGAATATAGTATTGTTGTTTTTCGATGTAATTCTTGTAAAAGGTTGTTGCTGTAATGACAAATACTTTAAGAAATCATTTCTTGATGGCAAGCCTCCTTTCTCGTATTGAGAAAATAGTCCGCGAATAAAACATCCAAGATTAGAGATAGGATTATAAATTATGTCGCTACCACTTCACTATAAAACTAAATAAATGGTGGTAAAATTCTTACTCATCTTCCAGCAAGATGATCAAAAGATATAGCATTGTTTTGCACTACGACATATCTCGTCCATTAAGGAGTTCTCCTCACACTTTGACTAATAGTCAAGTAGAAAAGAAATAACCAAAGTAAATTATAATTTACTTGTATTCATATGATCTTACTTTATTGAATACTATTAAATATTTTAGGAAAATATAAAACAGGAAGATAACAATTTTCACTAATCAAATAAAAATATAAAAGAGATTTTGCTCACGGAGTGAAAAGCATGTTATAATAATTGTATTTTATATTATCATTCTAGGTAAAATAAATAATATAATATAACTACATGAATATATCTTAATTTATAAGCAAGATAATTAAATCTGTATAAGAGTAGTGAGAGAACCATGATACAGCATGTTTAATTCTTAATAGAGATATGTCATATACCTTAGTATAATTAAGTGGAGAATATATAGGCTAAAAATGCATGAAATATAGTCATTATAATGTACAACATATTAAAGGTCCACTATCTAAATAATGCCTAAATATAATATTTATGCATCTTGTATAAGACGAACAATATCCTAATTGTGATTGACGTCTCTCATTAATAAAGCTTAAATAGCAAGTTTTTTGTATAAAATTTAATCAAATTTTGATAGGATAATACTAAACAGTATTTAACATAATACGAAGAGAGTGGGATTTTAATGCCAAAGTAACTCGTTTATAAATTTCATCTTTTATTTATCATTGGTTTAGATTCAAGTATTAATCCTTATAGTGGAGAGGAGATAAATTGATAATCGAATCGTCAAATAATCGGGCTGTTATTAGGAGTTAATTAAGAGGAACGTTATGAACATTGTGTTGACCATCATGGGTCAGATTTTACAAAAGAGAATTAGAGAACTAATATCTATTACTTAGTTGTCTGGATATCTTTGTGTATATTATGAGAACCACATCAAAGAGTATAGTGATGTCCCTTATGAATGTATTATATGTATAAATATTATATATAAATATATATATGATAAAATAACATATAAACTAAATATTTAACTTTATATTTCTAGCATAAAAGAATTAGATCACGTGAATTAAGTAGTTATATGAAGGACTCAATGGAACTATATCAATGATAAACTCACAGTATTTTAATTATGTAAAAATAACTTATATATTAGTGGGTTAAATATACTTGGCTATATACATAATATATACTAGAAAGTTTATACTCTAGTTAAATATACTTTTGCATTAGCTGTATAAAATGCTAGATACATATCACGTAATAGTAGTATATTTATATATATAGAAATATTACATATAGTATATTGGTGTTATATTAAGAGAGAGAGAGAGAGTGAATTATAATACTAATAAAGAAAAAATGAAAAAAAGAAAGTACAAATATTTGCCTATATACGTGTATTAGAAAGTTATTAATCAAAGTACTTAAAATGATGTTTATTTTATAATAACTATAAGGTTAGAATATATACAGATAATTTAATTCAATAATAAATAACTAATATTTAGTTTTAAAATATATTGAGATAGCGAATAGAAGTTATTCATTAAGTTACATAAGCTAATTGTTTTATCATCTAGTATATAATGGTGTTTTGAAGCTTTTACAAACCGACACGTTACGTTACAGACTATTGACACATATTACCCAATTCGTTAATTATTTTACTCGTAAAAGATATTAAATTGAAATAATTTTATATAATTATTATATCATTATATATTATTAATATTTATATATTATATTATTATAATTAATCTATATTTATCTTTTATAATTATATTAAATTTATTTATTTTTTTAATTTATTAATTACTAGTGTTATCTATTGCATATGTTTATTATTTATACAGATTTTTTATATCACTACACAAATCGTTAATATTGCCCTCCCAATTTCATTTATCTTTAATACTACGGTATAGCTGACATTTGTATAATATACTAGTAAATACTTTTAATTACTCAAAATATTAATAATAAAGTAATTGTTATATAATTTATAATAATAACTATATAGTTATTGTTTATTTAATTATTACTTATATATATATTTTAATAATAATAATGTAACCTTAAAAAATGATGTAATAAAAGTATCCAACATCACATAATTAGTTTACTTATGTTATTATGCAATTTAAGTTAATATATATACAAATTATATTTTAATATCTATTAATAATATATATATTTAATATTAAAATATCTTAAATTTAATTAATTATTTAAATTATTATTAGTATATTTAAATTTACTTATAATTATTATTTTTTAATATGTATATAAAATATTTAAATATTTAATCTTAATATTAATATATAATATTAATTAAGTATTCCTTTAAATATACTAATTATATTACAAAACCTATTTATTTTATAATGAAAAATTTATAATCTCCATAATACAATTAAAATTATTATTAAAAGTAGAAATTTATATTTATTATACATATGTACCTATTGTACATATATTCGTATTTATTTTTAAGTTTTATTAAAAAATAAATGATGTTTACTAAAAAATAAAAGGACTCTTTAAAAAGTATAAAGTTAAAATAATCTGCTTGAGAATTAAATCTATCTTGATGATCTGAATAAACTCTAAAATAAAGCTGAGTGTGTTTACTAAAAAATAAAACGTTTTATTATTTTTCAATAATATTTTTTTTATGTATATTACTTTTATGGTTCATTCTGACTGTATTTCGCCTTTATAACGTTATCAATTCTACGTTGTAAGAATATAATTATTATATAGTATGTAAGTAAGAGATACCAAGGTATTATGTATAATTAGACTTAGAAATTAGATAATATGAAGTTGAACAAATATTTATACAAATGTAAAACTAGAGAACCATACAGCTTTGTATTAACATTAATTAATATTATATAATAATAATTAATATATTAGTAATATTTATATTAAATAACTTATATATATATATAATCTTTAATAGATATATAAAGGATATTATATACGTATACTAATTATGTATTATATATATAATATATAAATATCTATATAAATATTATATATATATATATTGATATATATTATATATTATGATATTATATATAATAGAGCTATAGTGGAATAATTATAAGTAAAAACATTTATCAATAATAGTTTGGTACTCTTCTTCAAAGTGTTATAATATTCATCTATAACTTTCTTGCAATAAGTAAATGCTATTGAAAAAGAATACAAAAATACTAAGAAAATTTATAACTTGAAGAAAAAGTTGTTTTTGATTAAGTATTGTAAAGAACAAAGAGAAAGTTAACTGTTGTATTGAAACGTATCACCCTATATTGATAACTAAATTGATGAAAAATATTATAAAATAAAAACTTTGAAGATCAATTTTATGAACTAAATACTTTTTATGAAAATAGGTTGTGTTACAATTAAGACTCGGTTCAAAAGATTTGGTGTCAGTTGCATTGGAAGCAGATAATAAATCTGATTTCACTCGATGCAGTAAATAGTTCCTCGAGAAAATAATTCTATTGTATCACACATCATGGATTCTATCTCACACAACTCGTCGATTTACTGACGAGGTCACAAGATCTCAATGACCTCCTCTTTAGGTCTCTCAAACATTTAAATCTCATCTCCACTCATACCCCAATTCTTTCACTCGGACACTCTATCACTACATCAGCCATCCATCACACTCAGACCACCAGGACATACTACATTCTACTCGCGACTCGTTCTCTCCAGAGGTATGTGCCTTTGCTATTAGAATCCGCTCGCGTAAACCCAACTATCTTCAAGGTGCGCCTCGGAAACTCTGAAATCAATACCATAACAAAATTAAATAAAAGGAACAACTAAAAAAAATCAACTCTCTCTCAACCACTAACATTCACAACTCATATTCTATATCGTATTCTCACGCGAACACGTATTATTCCCAGTCTTTTCTCAGATATCGTGTAAATCTCAACTATCTCTTAGATTTTATCGAAAGCAAGCTTTCGAAATTACACATCAGATATTAATAATCTCAAACAATCACTATTTAAAATATATACTATACATATTTTAGACTTACATTCTCGCTCATTCTTATAATGGAGCGAGATAGAGGAGACCAGTGATCTTGATATATTCGAATTATTATCCACATTATTATGCTCTATTCTCACTTTTTCACTGTATAAACAGTATCCTCTACACCCTTCTTGTGAGATTCACACTCGAGTACCAGGGGGCGTTCAAGAAGAACATCGACACAACAACAGTCGGGGCATTTTAATCAGTCATCATTCATAAACCGGTACGCTCGGGAGGAGATGCGAGGACACCCCGCACACGCTAATTTTAGGGGAAAATTAGTCCTACCGCCGTAGTCCTCCTGCACAGCATGCTGAGAGCACCTCCGTCATACCTGCCATCGTCTGAGGTTCAGCTACCTCTATTAGCGGATATGTCTTTTTCTGGTCAGATTTCAAAAAATAAAAAGCACAAAAATATTAATAATAGAATTGAAAATGATATATTAAGTTTGGGTATATTAATACATGGCAGAGAAACCTCATAAATAGTACATATCCACTTCATTAAATCAATAAAATATAAATTCTATCTATCTGATAGCAAATATTAATAAGTAAACAGAGATAATAAATATAGAAAGTTGTATAAATATTTCATGTATATCCTATTTTTTTTTATTAACTAATTATATATTCTGAATGTATAACATTCTATCCTCTGATACCAGTGATTAGATTCCAGAATATGAAATTTTTTTTATCTTATGCTTGTGATATTACTTAAATTTATTAACATATACTTGAAAGTATTATTATTATATTATGTTTACTTTATATTTTTTTTTTATATGTTTTTATTAGTAATCTATATATATAATGTTCTATATATAATGTTTTATACAATGATTGGCTAATATGTTTATAATTGTCACTCTCCCTATCATCCATATTTTGTATGTTTGTGTGCGGAGATATAGATTATGAGTAGTCTCTTTAAGCCCAGATTTATACTACTTCAAATTTTCGTGCATATTCTATTACACGTTGTCTCTAAGGAAAATTTCTAAAAAATCTGTAGAAGTTCTGTGTCCGCGATGCTTAGTAGGTTGATCGTATTCGTATAATTCTGTCATGTAATGTGCAACGGGCGAACGACTAGGGTTTATAGAAATGATCATACTTTTCCGTGTATGAGAGTTTTTGTGTCAAGTAGAGGTTCATTCTGGTCAGTTCATTGTTGGAGTTGACTAACTAATAAGATTTGTAAATGGAAAATTGCATAGGGTTTGTCAATAGGATGGTCCTGCAAATTAGAGCTATGGTCGGACATAAAAATTATATATGGACTCGAATAATGGAGATATCACCAAATAAGTATTATATGACGAAGATAGGGGTATTGAAAACAATAGATGTTTTAAAGGAAGACGTGACTGTATTTGCTGTTCTAATTATCGGCAATAAAGTGACTAAGGACGCATATGGTTCTATAACACCATATAGATATATAGTAATAAGGGTTTTGAAGATGAATTAGTGACTGAGATTTATCTTGAATACATATGTGCAAGAGGCATAGCTTATGGCTATGGTAATAATGCTAAACTTAAAGTCAGATAAAGTGGTTGTTCTCGGGGGGAAGACTAGTAAAAGAGCAAAGGGCATTTAATCAAGAGATGAATTTTTCTTCTGGATAAGAGCACATTCTTAAATCCTTGCCTGCAGGAAACGCAGGAGAGTATGAGACAGTATAGTGATATAGAGTACTACACACACGCTCTAGGCGACAGTGTCAAGAAAATTAGGGAGTACGAACTTCTAGTTTTAATAAATATAAGTAAGCAGCAGAACAAGAAAAAGTAAGGCTCTCTTACACATAGCAGAAAAAAGAAACTAGTTAACACACCCCATTCTTGTAGATGCGTAGAAAGCTAATTGCCTATCATGCATAACCGAGTGCTAATTAGATCATAAAGCGAGAGACGCACTATCAAGACATACCTTCTTTTTGAGACACCACTATGTATACCAATTAAACAATTCGTTCTAGAACAAATATCGTACAGAAAAATTAACTAATGCATTAACACTGATGATAAAAAGCTTATCTCAACTGTTCCACAGAGCAGTTCTTAGAGAGCATAAATTTATCCAGTCCATGTCTCTTGGCGCTGATATAAATTCTTAGCTGGCGCTTACCGGAGCAGACGAAAATGACTACTATATCCGATCTTCTAGCACTCGCATAGACACAACAAAAGAGACACGTTAGCTATTGCGCATTCTGGAGCTATCACAATATCTAGCAGTAACTCGATGCCAACCTGTGACACTTTCATTACACAAGACAGTCATACATACGTACGAAACAAAGATGTACATAACAGAGTTATTCAATGCCCAACAGATTCTTGTCCACCAAAAGCAAACACTATAAGGTACATGGTTAACCACACTACAAGCCTTAATATATCCTGAGAAAGATACGCTAGAAACGCGCTCTATGAGGAAGCCAAATTAAAAATATGAGAACATAACATTCATTGCTAATGTAGAAATTCAGATACCTTCCATATCAACACAATCGCGATACAACAACCAAACCAATACGTTATCAGAGACAGTAAAAACATCGCGTATGACACATCTATTGCGCCTACTTGGTACTTATCAACTAGCCAACATGAATACATCAATTTTAATTCAAAATAAGGTTTACCCGAGAGCAGTCCACTACTTGTACACAAAACAAAACAATCAAAATACTTGGAAAATAAAAAATTATTTCAATATTATATTATTGCGTCAATTAACTAAACTCCGATTAACAATTATGAGAGTACTACCACTTTCCTCGTGTTTTACAATAATTTTACTTCTGACGTCTATACAGACTGTACACAGAGTGTCATGACATAAAGCGACGATCCTTCGTGTCATATAGCGCATGTACAGTAGATACTAATCTACAGGCTTCCTACAGATTCAATGCTCAGAGAAAACTCTCGAGACAATCACTCTTATCTAATCATCGAACTAATCATACTATATCACAACGTTGAAATAACTTAGGAAAGTTATCGAATGTCAGATTACTTAAGTCACTGCGCTAGTGACCTATCCAAGTTGATACAACTTAACCTTAAGTCAACCACAATATACCTCCGAGACAGCGATGACATATAAGCTATTCCTGACACTGTCTCTCCGTAGCCATATCTAGGATTCAACTCTATCACTCTATTTCAAAAGTACTCTAGCAAATCCTAATATTTTTCAGCACAACTACATCTTCTAAAATACGTCATATATCGACCTCAGAAATCCATAGTGCAAATATACAGTAGAATCATTTAATGTCAATATATAAAAAAAGCTTCGTCGAGAAATTAATAAGAAGACTTTTCAAAGTTAGCTGAATATACGTACAGTTGAGCTTAAATCTTGATAACGAATTTATCTATATTTCCATTACAAACCTTAATTCGAATGGTGAACGAAAGAATAACTCTTAACTAAACACTAAATTACAATTTCTACTTAATAAGCACCTATCTAATTCTGATGAGATGTTCTTTCATCACAAATCAACGCTAAAAAAATGAAAGACTCATATTATATATATTCATAACTTTAGCTTCAAGAGTATTCCTTTGTATACGACATCTACAATTACGTACTTTAGACCAATCACTATCTAAATTATCCACTATAAATAGACTGTTCTAATTATATAGAGAACTGGTGAATTCCCTACTCCTAGTGTTTGCAAAACCTCGCCTCGACATTCCTGAGATATAAATTAAAAGTCACCAATAGCAGAATCGATCACTCTTACATATGAAGAATAAAGTTAATTAGACCTTTACCAAGCCTATTCCTTGGTCATCTCAACGCTCATACTGTGCAAAAGAAAACCTTTAAAAATAGAATTTTTGAGGTCATGATGAGTTTAATGAACGGCAATAACAAACTGAAAAATTATATCTACACTATCTTCCTATCATTCAAAGTCTTCTCAACGCAGGATAATGATTACGAACGAAAACGTCAGCACAAATAATCCGATCGGCATTAACACCTAGACATTGGCCAATATCGAGTCGTTGCTACCTAACTCCATGTGAGAATGATAAAGACTTGACAATCACACACTACCTAATTGTCTGTAAAATAGAAAATACTATCCTTCATAATGACGACTAAATTTGAGACATATAAGCTTCGGTTCTTCTTATGTTCAGATAGAAATATTGTGATATCACAATAATCATAAGATCCACCTTTCTAGTTTGTCTATCACGACCAATCCTTGCGTTACAAAAAGGAGGGTACTTCGCCTCTCATATTTTAGTAATTATTAGGTATTGTCTTCTCTATATCTGGAGAGTGAGTCATTTTAGAGGTGATTTACCAATCAATGAGTGAGATAGGCGCTAAGTACAATAATAACTATAAAAGCATAATATAATTTTCATTAAACTACTTTAGATTCACCGAAACTCATCGAAAATACGACTCATGCGGTATAATTATATCCTTAATGTTGGATACATTTATCTTTATTTTTTTACTATAAGGACCTATCCTACACACATACGCGAGGCAAGCTCTACGAACGAAACTATTGCCATCATCGCGACCACCACCTGTATACGGCAACCCTCTCGTACCTACGAGGTTCTGTGCTCGGTAAATGCCGCATAGACCATTATAGTACCTGATTAATTACAGACCTATAGTAAAAGACTAGATTTTCGCGCCTGTCGCTTCGTCTGGGTCTTGTGAACCACCAACTCCCATGCTTTCTGTTGCGTCACCCTTCGATGGGGAATTCAATCTGCCAACTCTATCTGTGTTCTGCCAACGCTCTGAGAATTAATCTGATGCACTCTTAAAGCTGATTCCGTCTAGTATGAGGTATAATAAAAGCTAATATATCGTTTCTCATGTCCCAGCAATACATTACGGTTGGTTATCGACTCACCCCTAGAGAGAGGCTAAATTTAATATATATACCTATATCTCACCTCAGTAATATGAAAAAAATAGCGTTAAAATTCATTAAAATATTACTCCGATGAAATAATAATAGCTAAATTTGTTATGTAAATAATATATATATATATATAGTAATATACTATATATAATATACTATATATATATATTATATTAATATATTAATATTATCTTCCTTCGGATGGATAGTACTAGCTATATATAAAATAACATGCCAAATAATATCCACAATGAAAAAAATATGAGAAAGTAATGCTAATATATTAAAGACCGTATACATATTACTATGTCGCAGGTATACATATCTTACAGTTGTATTAAAGATACAAAGTCAATATAGGAAGTGAAAAAACTAGGAATAAAATTGAAACTTGATTTTCAAAAACTATAAAATAGCTTAGATTATGAGCAAATATAATTAAAGAGCTGAGTATATACAAATTATAGTAGGTTAAGTGGGGCACGAGTGAGATGATTTGGATAGTAGAAGAGAGAGGGAGAGAGAGGATGATAAGAGTATACAGTAAGAAGTAAGAGATGAGAGAAGTGAGATATAGAAGAGAGAGTATAAGTAGAGAGAGAGAGAGGAGAGAGTAAGAGAGAGAGATGTGGGGAATGATAATAAATAGAGAGATAATATATATGAATGAATTATATAATAGTAATATAATTATAGAATAATTATAGTAATATAGATAATTTGAAGAATATACTATCTGAGTAATCGTAAAATACCTAGATAAATACAACCTCTCTCAAAGGATATAATGCTATTGAGATATGCGACTTATAGAAGAAATATTCCGCAGTAAGATAGCCTTCAATTTTAAAAGTAATTAAAACAGTGAGTATTAAAAAAGTGAATTAGATACATATCACGTTTCGATGCTAAGAAAGTACGATATGGCGAGCAAGTTTAATATACAGAGAGTAGACATTAGTTAATTAAGTTACTTTTATATAGACTCCACTTATATTATTATTATTTCTTGAGTTGCCTAGATTAGGAGTAGATATTAACCACCCAACTACTATAATATGTCAATGTCTCAAAATTCACGAGGAAACTCATAAGTGAAGGACTCGATCTTACAGCTACTAGATAGTTAAAGAGAATAAGTCAAAGAGAAATAATGGTGAGGGGAGAGGTAAGAAGAGAGCAGAGAGAGAGAGAGGTTATGGGTGAAGAAGTTCAAGAAGAAGAGAATAGTTTAGATAGCCCTTTAGATAGAAAATATGTTTTGGAGACCGAATAAGTTGAGAAGGGAAGAGTAGTGGACCGCATGAGGAGAGTGGAGAGGTCCAGATGTCATGTTAGAAGTACAACTACAAAGATGAAGGTATTGATGGATTGACAGATTGCAGGAAGTGTGTAGAGCAAAATACAAGTATTGGGGAGAATCCAAGTGACATAGGTAGTGGCACCGTAAATTGTAGAGGGAAAGGAGAGAAGACGAGTAGATTTTCCAGAAAGATTAGGTCACGTAATGGAAATCGCAAAGTATATAGTCAACAGATACAACGCCGTGGCGATTGGAAAGAGAGAATTTACTCTCATCATATGTTTCGGGGTGAAAGATTAGTAGTGGATATTAAAGCAGAAATTATTATCCTCCAGTTGTAGAGCGATTGAAAAACATAGTAGATATTTATCTATTGCAAGCTCAAACTCAGAGATACCAAGCATTATTATTATCAAGGATATATCCTAAAAATTCATGTCATCCTTCCATCTGAGACAACTTCGCCCCTAGCTAGCCAAATCGCAATCCTCATATAATATGTGCAGCTTCGCGACTACTTTGTCGTAGAAACGTTCAAGATATAGAGAGAGTACGAGATATAAATGGTAATGAGCATGAACCGTGTAGAATCTCATCATCAATTGCATACACCGAGAAGGTTTGAGACATAGAACAGCTTATTGACAGAAAAAAGAAGAGTGTTTTATACTCACATACAGCCTAGGAAGCCTCATATGAGACCGACCTGAGAATAGAATGAGGGAGATCTCTGTCACGCACAGCAGGGTAGCAAGATAAGAATGATATTCGCAATGATTATGCTGATTATAAGTAATTCGACTGAAGGCAGAAAGTATATGAGTATAGCTCTTATGTATTTTGTGTCAAGGCAGTATCACTCCTTGATAGAAGCTATGAATTGAAGTATTCGAGGATGGCACCTTCTACCGCGCACAAATGCCAGGGAGTACTCGAGGAAAATCCAAGATTACAGAATGAGACAGATAAAGAAAGATGTACTTAGGTTAAGGAACATTAAAGTTTCGAAACAGAACAGCTATTTCATTTTTTCGAGAGACCACACTCATAACTGTCAAAAATTTTGACGAGAGTATAAAATTGTAAGCATTGGAGAGGTGAGAGAACAGTCTTAGGAAGTACTTATAATGAGTCTAGTCGAATTTTATTAGTTGGGGGATCTAGAGGTATTTTAAGGATAATTAACATGTTACAAAGACAAAAAAACGAGTCAAACAGCTAAGCTTAATATTCGATCGGAAGTGCATCTATAGGATTTCATAACTTTGCACAGTTCGGGCAGTACAGACTAACATATAATAGTATAAATGAGTAACAAAAATTAAATTAGATGCATATAGTCAAAGGTAAGCTAAAATAGTTTGGAATTTTGAAGAAGGAGAGAGAGGAAATCAGGACCAGGTATATTTAATTTTATATGGTTGGGAGCACGTGGAATAATTTTACAGCTACAGGTTTAATATTTAATCCATTATTTTTCTCATAAGGAGGAAAAGGCAAAGCACCTTGTTTATATAACAGAGAGGAGAATGCAGTAAAATAATCCATATTGCAAACTTAATCTAAAATATGCATAAAAATGAACCATATCGTACTTGGTACTTTCTAAGTGAATATTCCTAGCTTATCATTAGTATAAGATCTGTGTTAAATAGCTAAACGATAAATGTTTGGGGTATTAGAATAGCAAAGATAACTTATGGTGTCACTATGTAACCTTAATAAATTACCGTAATACATATATAATTTTATATATAATATCCACTATTATTTATAGTAAAAAGTAAAGTAAAGGATATACATTAAGTATTTTAAAGTCTTTCTATAAAGACTGATACCAGTATTATAGGGATAAAAATCGTGAAAAAAGGACTCCGCTGTGGAAAATTCGGAATATAACAGATAGATATTTGTGGTTAGTATATGACATCAAAAGCGGTGAATATATTGATAGTCTATACAATTCCTTATTAGATTATTTTCATGAATGAGATTATTAGAATGTAACTAATATTCAAGAAGACGATTGAATAAGTAATAAGTTAATTTATATTATTCAATGTTATTTTATTACCAATGTTTATACAGGTGAAAAGGTATTTGCTTCCCCTTCTTTCTAACGACAAACAAAATATTGACCTTTATTAATTGATGTATTTATATCATGGGTAAAATGGATATTTACATATACATCATATATTAAATGATAGTTATATGTTCGGCTGTGACGGTAAGCTGGCAGTTCCTTCACTAGAAATTCTTACTTTATAATATCGAATACAAGTACTAGGATGAAATAATTTATTTTGAGTGGGATATAGGATAATGCAATGAAACCACCATCCGGTTAAGTTTACCGCCATATTATGTTGATAAATAATATAAATTTATTTCAATATATGCCTTGGATTAGTAGTTGGTAGCCCCCAAAAGAAAATTTCATGCCTTTTGGCACTGGTAATTATATATCAACCAATATTAATCTAACATTAAAGGTGAGTAGATAGACTCATCTGAGCTTTGGGATGGTAGTAAACGATATATGTCCACTATATATAGATCTGAGAGCAAAAACATAAATATCCCTTATAACACTTATTTTACATCTGGGCAGATATACAAAAAACAAAGTGCACAGACACATAATCAGGACAGGGTCAGAGCCCTAATCAAGACAGGCAAGGTGTACTCTTTCTGAGAGATCTCGCTGAGCCAGTCAAAATTTGATGGACAACGAAGTTACACCTAAAGAAAGTATGTGTATCAGTGAGCTTTATCAAAAAACACAAACCGATGCTCTTCAGTTCGAAGACACTCGAGGAAGTCCGATTAGAGGAGAACCCAGTCTCTCTCACGGGCTCCCAGGATGGCCGATTCTATATACTAAGACAGCGTAAAAATCGAGACCACGCCCATTAACTTAATATTAAATTACCGACACAGTATATATCACTAGATAAAAAGAATTCGTCGATTTTAAATAGTGAATCCTACAGTCGTTATTATAACAAAAAAGATATTATCCCCCGGTTCATCTCACAATAAAGATATTTTTTATGCAATAAAACAAACATGGAAAAGTTTTAAAAAAATCCTGCTATATGGACACTGCATAATTAAGGAAGATACTAAGGTGGTTGCTGTATAAAATAATATTGATTTATATTCTCCAATAATTTATGAAAGATCAGACAAATGAGCCTTATTATGCAAAAATTGATACGTACATTTATGGAGTTAATGTCTTGCAAAAATCGATAATAATTTTTTATCTATCAGGTGTTATTGACTAATAATACAGGGTAAATTCTAGCAAAAGCTATGTTAATGTTATCTCAATACAGATTATACATTATAAAAAGAACTATACAAATTTCGAAATTATCAGATTCTACTATATAACATAGCATAAGAATATTCCAGAATAGTAAACATAATATAGAACGCCAGCAAAGGGTAGATATTGATGCGGACGACCAATATCATATATTATAGAATAAATTAGATAACGCACTCATGAGATCATTATAAGCTCACCTGAGTCTTTTAGCTAATTAACTTAGTTACAGGTTTTGAACTATTTCAACGTAATTGTCTAACACTGGGGTCACTATTAACAACACACTAATATTTATCTACTATCATCATTATTGTAATCACTATTTACCATTGAAGTATATCGACACATTAAATATCATCATTATTAAATCATGACCTCACACCACTATCATTTTTATCAATACATATTAACAAACTAATCACATCTAACCATATGAATATTAACACATCACATCACATTATTATTATATGATTCTATTAGATTATTTATTATGATATATTACTACTATTATTATTTTTATTATTATTATATTATTATATATATTATTATATTATTATTATTATTATATATATTTGATTATTATTATTATTATATATAATTATTTCATTATCAGTACATTTCACTATCACATACATTAAATAATTATTACTATTCATATACCATTTGATGGTGTACATATAGATATAGACTATCTTCATGGGAAGATAAAGGGAAATATTTTGAGGATTCCAGCCCCAGTCAGCTGATAATAACCCTCCTCAATGGGTAATGGCGAAGACGTTGTCATCCTAATTCCGTTCTCTATATATAAATTGAAGTAAAAGCCTCTTTTTGCAGTGTAATAAAAATATTGTGAATTAATTTCAAATTTCTCAAAAAGAAATTACGTGATCCTTTTTGTGCTGGTTTCGAATATCATACGCTGACCTAGTTTGGATACTGTTAAAATCTTTTCTTCTTCTTCCCATCACATCTTCCGTCGGCTTCTTTGTAGATTGACATAATATCTCCTAATTATTTTGATAATGCTTTAAAGGTGAATAGTGGAAGAGCTCGAAAGTTAGCGAATATGACCGAAAAGCAAGTAACCCATAATGCTCCGCAACAACTTTGCTGGTCGCAAAAGATTCGTATTGAATTAACATAAAAAGTACATGACTATATACAAAATTTATTGGTGATCAAGATGTGAGGCCTTAAAATAAGCTTATTTCGCAAATTGGGCGTGGCGTTAAGCATAACTTTCTTTCTTAACTAAATTCTTCCTCCGCACTGAGAACACCAGCGGAATAATCATACCTCCATTACTATACGAATGTATTATAACAAATTCATTTGAAATAACCACTGCATGATCACCCGGTTCTCTTCTCGCATGACTGAATTTGGCACCTAATAGAGGTAGTCCTCTTCCGCAGCCATGTCAGGTCTTTTAAAAAAACACTCCATATGTATTTATGTGTTAATCGTGTTGTCGATCGCCTATCTTCATCAATTGGACTTGTTAAGAAAAACAATTCTTTCTGCGGCGAGATTTAGTCTTGTGAAATCATCCTTTAGGAACTAGACCTAACAGGGCTAAGGCGAACGCTAAAGACTGTCGGAAGATAGCGGGATGGCGTCTCAAGGTCCTCCTGAGACTTCTGCTCATCAGATACTCAGTGTGTGATAGGAGAAGGAAAATGACTAATAATCGCTGGAGTTGTAAAAGATAGCAGATATAAGGTCGGACTTGCCAACATAGTTCCGCTCGCCTATACAAAAGTGGGTGGAGATATGTCGGGAGGCTCTGTGAATAAATCTGAATGTCTCTCACCCTAATCGAAATACAATAAACAGACGCCGCATCAAACATGTTCGTACGATGTACATTTAACCCAGTACGACACAGACACATATGAGCTTCATTTAAATCATTAGCCTATCTCGAGTATCAGGTTTTTTTTGTGTATAGTCTCTGGGTATATGGTCACCTTACGTCATTAACTAAACTTATAAACACACAAGTGGCAAACGTACACACACACAATCGTGAGTACGATCCACTCAAGAGCGAACCGGGGGAAGCACAAGAAATATATTATACAGTGAAGAAAAGGTGATCACTTATTGTTCTTTTAATTGTACATTTATGTAACTAAGGTACACACTCCTCTTTATACAGGCCCCGTCCTCGCGGGGGTCCCCCCCCCCCCCTCCTCCCCCATATTTTGTTCGGACAAGCACAAGTTATAGAGAAGAATCGACCTCTAGGATAGAGATCTATGCGGATGTTATAGCCTATGGAGAGCTTACGACCCCCTATTATTGGATGAGAGCTTAACCTTTTTCCTGACTGACTCCAAACTGTGACAGATACCGAAGGTGAGATACAAGAGTTTGTAACACCAAGAGTATACCATATTATTTATATGATCCTAGATCGCGTGATATAGATGACTCTTAAAAACAACTCTGTTATCGTAAAATCACACTGTTTTGATCTCGATTCTGCGTAATAATATTCGGAGACCTATTAGTACTGGATTTGGTTCTCTTGAATCCCATGTCGATCTACATGTGGCCATTAGGGATACATAATTTTGTACCGATAGCAGACAGATACGGATAAGTATTGGGCGCCTGTTGGAAGGTCTCAATGACCTGGTAATGCCCAAGATAAACAGGAGTAGATCAAATACTTTCCAATTGGAATGAGTGAAACTTAAATGTAGATTCAAGATGATGGCCAGGTAGTGCCAGGTGAGTGCCAAGGAGTGCCTCAAATAGGATTAGTGGGCTGAACGAAGTTAGTCCATTATTTGGAGCCAATGAAGTGTCTTGGGTGCGGGCTAATGCGGGTGGAGGGGCTCGTATCATCAAATCAAAGTTAAAAGTTGAAGGTTTTCGTCCAAGTCATGTTTATTTATGTGTTGACCCTTGATTGTCATCATAGAAGAGAAGCCAAATGCGCTCCATATCTTAGGAATGGAGAGATGCCATATCTCCAAAAGGCAAAAGCGAGATTCAGAAAATACGATGACTAGCACTTTTTTTGTGAGGGCGTTAGAGTTGCAAAGCTCCAATATGAATTCCGTTTGGGCTTTGCAAAGAAGTCTATGCCCCTCGGAACGATTTGTCCAATGAGAACATTCAGGTTTGGTTTGCTTTTTTGAAAGATCCGGCACCCCATATTTGGAGTTAGAATGGGACTCCTCCATGGGTAACCAGATTTTCTCATGCACAAATTGATACACCAAAAACGGCTAGTTGCTGGAGCAAGCTAATGTCCTTATCACGCTTGGAGGAGCTGCGTTTCTCTTATTTTCTTCCACCATACCACTTTTATGATCATAACGGCACTCGAAGCGGTTAGAAATGAGAGGTGGGCTCGTGACCACAGAAATGCTAAAGTTTGCCCCCTATTATGGAACTGTAGAATCCCGCTCTAGTTTTATTACGTGCCATGACGATCGGAATTGGGTAGCAAATAAGTAACGAAAAGTTCTCTTAAGGGGAGATTCTTCTATATCCAGAATACCTCTTTAGGAAGAGAGGTTCTTGTTATTTATCAAACATTATTGGAGACCTATATATATGAGCTCAGAATATATCCCTTTACTTGCACACAACAGCACAACCTCACAACTCACGAGGATCATTAGTGAAAGACGTGGGTAATGGCACATACGCAGAATGTGGTGTTTTTCTATTATTTGACATATCATTATTATACATCTGATAATCTGACATTACATCTAATTTATAATGCTAGTCTACTCACATCTCATAACCTAGACACTTACCTCTAAGATCCCATTCCTATTCAGATTTCAATCTATTTTACATCTTGGGGGTTGGAATAGTGCTTTCATACACATCTATTAGAAATGCGGCTCATCAGATAGCATCTTTGATCGCTTTTATCTATTTACAGCGAGTTGCAGTCAGAAACCTGATTTGGAGATAATACTTGAAAAGAGTTTATAAAAATGTATCAATAGGGCTAATTTATCGAGATAGCAGATGACAATCTGTTGGTATATGTCCTTATACAGCACTAATCTCGATCGAGTTTGGAAGTAAGTCTCTTTTATCACTTTTCAGCATTATGAGAAATGGCCCTTTGTGAAATGCTTAGGCTATAGATAAGTGAATCAACTCCTTCTATGAAGAGTTATCATCTTTGAATGACATCTTGATGACGTATCATATAAGAATAAGGGTGTATCACTCATATATTGGAGGATTCATTTTTGTTCGAACTTGACGCATAGCATCAGGCATTTGTGAGATGGCTCATCTCTACCCTACACAAGAACCTCGAGAGTAATTTATAAATCTCGGTCGTCTCCTCCTAGCTAGCATCGGAACAGGCTAGGGCAAATCCTTTAGGATCTAGCCAATGAAGCGTCTTTGCTTCACACGCTAATAAGGCCGACAAACCGAGCGGTTCATCCGCATCTAGCGATCAGGCCTCTGCCAGGGGTACCAAGGGTCACCGGTTCTCCTCACAAAGGGGTTAGGGTCAGCGGGTCAAGCAAGTGGATTGCGGCTTCACAAATCTTCATGCAACAGAAGCGTTACGCCACAGGTGCCCTCCTCCATAGAGTATACCCGAGTCCACCTGGCGCTCGCATAACGTCCCAAGCTGCCATAACTTCTGCCTGCGGTGAACAATGCACAACCGACGTCAGCAGCCTAGACAAGAGACAAGCCAATAGTGCGAAGAGCATACCAGGGACTACGAAATACTCGAGAGACCGCGTTGCACTCAAGTAGTTGACAGACAAATGATGTGGTCCAGGCACAGGAGCGCGATATAAAATATGAAATTCAGATGCCAGGGTCACATAAATAATTTCAAAACTGGGACCAGCAGAGAGGGATTCGTCTATCAAAAATGTATCCACTTATAAGTCATTCATTTTATTAACTCTATCCGGTATACAAGTTTTATTTATATGAAAACAATATTTACTTGTCAAAGAAATAAGGAAAAATCTAGATTTCGGACTTTGCTTTTATAAATCTAATTATTTACCTATCGGTTAATTTTTAATATGTTAATAATTATATTATATAAAAATTGTAATGATAATAAATTAATAAACTAAAGTGTTACTTAGATTTATTATATATATCTATTTATTAATTACAAACAATTTATACGAAATTTATTTAAAAACATATTATACATACATATACTCATTAAAAAGTACATAGTATAAAATCAGTAAATCATCAATTAAAGTTAGTACAGTATAAGCACATAGGGATTAGATATCCTATGATATTTTTATTACTGCTTTATACAGTTTTAATACATCAACTTATATTAACTTAGCTTACTCATTTGTTAACTGCTTAAAACATATTTAATGTGGACCCCATTTTTTTATATATTGGTTTGACTCGTAATATTTACGTTTAGGTTATTTAGGTGTTTACATCACATTATTATGGAGGTTAATACTTATAAGAGTATTCTTTAAAAAAGATGCTAAAGGGATATATGTCAGTAATCGTAAGGTTACGGTATAGAGATGAACACGATATATAAATAATCTACACTGTATGTATTAGCGGGTGATTAGTCTAATATAATCTTCTAATTAAGATTTTACTGCTACGATTTATTACATCACACTCTATGATTTTGTATCGCTACCTCATGTGTATGTCAGAACCACCTTGCTTATATAACTAGCGCCATGATTATGAAATCACTGCATATAACTATTATATATTTTATAACTAGCTTATATTATAAAACTCACATGATTTATTTATCTATTACTAATTACCTTATAAATAGCAATAACATCGATAAATATCATATAGAGATTAACCGTACTTTCGTTTCTCTTTTGATACTATTCATACTACTTGAGAGTATTTCTAGTACTTTATAAAATAATCATCATGTATTTAATATACTAGCTTAAATATAAATTCATCAAGTTATAACTTCTTAATACCAATACGCTTAACTACTTAACTCATATAATATATATATTAACAATTATTTATTTTAATTTTATATTTTATAGAATTTTTTATCTGGTATCTACCCGTAAAAGCGGTTAGAAGTACGTTTAAAAATATAGAAGAGATATTACAACAAGAAAGATATATAACTAGATTTAGAAATAGCATAATAAAATAAGTTACAAACCATATACAACCTTACACAGAGTTCTATCCGTATATTTTGAGAAAGTCAGACAATCGACACACCATCACTATACAACAATACTATAACAAGTCCTTGATATCTCTAACAACCAATAACATCAATACGAACTTCAAAATACGGCAACACAAATTTTACAAGATAAATTGCAAAAATTAAAATACTAACTTAAGTAACAGAAGGAGTAAACAAAATTATCATTTATAATATCGAGAAGCTACTTCTTTTCAAAATATAAAAGTTTTAATAATAAACAACATGGGAGATAAACAAAATTTCATTGATGTTATCAAAATCTCAAAAAAATCAGAAATTAAAGCTGAAACATAAATAAGAGATAAAACTAAACATAAATTAAGTGGGAAGCTCTTAAGCTTAAATAATAAATCAGAGATGAATTCTCAAAAACACACTCAAGATATTTTGACAGCAGTCCCAGGACATCAGAAAAACTTTCTTCGCAAGTTTTTCAAGGCGACAGGGCCAGTGCAACCCCCCCCTTTTTACTTGTTTTTTTTATTGCTTGAAAAAACTCCCTGGAACGGGCCCGGGATCAAACTATTCTGCCGTCCCTATAGAAAACACGATTTCTTCTGGAGAGCTCTGGGGAAACGCATTTTTGGAGGCCAACATGAAAAAAGTGCCCTAGTTCATTGAAAAAAGGGTGGAAAACCTACAAATGAGTAGTATAACTCAAGGACCTAGCATACGAAAACATTATTTGGGTTCCTGTAAGAAAGAGTTTTCTTGGAGTTGCTCCACGAATCAAGAGTTTCGAGCCAAGGAAAAAGAAGATGCTGGTCCACTGACAGGGGAAAAGTTCCCTATCCGGAGGAGATGTGTAGAGTTATATAATATAGTCATTTAATAATATATTACATATTATATAGCAATATATTATATATATTGATGTAATATATTATTAGTATATAATACTTGCTCAATAATAATACTAATATTATCTAATATATATATGTATTAACTGATATATATATCTAACACATATATATAAATTATATATTATAGATTACTATATATACTATATTTTATATAAATATATATATATTATATATACTAATTATTTAGTTTATTATATAGTGTCATATTATAATGTTGCATATTATACGTATATATATATATATATATAACATCATTTATATATAACTATATATAGGAATATTTGATGTTCGCAGGCAGGCTATATATATGGAATATTACATTAAAGTATATTAGGCTAATTATTGATTTATCATATATCACGTATTTAGTAGAGAATACTTAGCTTATTTGATTGAAGATATTAATATATATATTATATAAATATAAGTTAACTTTTTGTTTTAAGATTGAGTTAGTATTGATTATTGATATATATTTATGATAGTATTTATTGATTAGTTATTATTATATATAAATCTATATATATGATTTAATGAGCTTAAAAGGACCAAAACAACTAAATCAGTTAATTAACTTACAAAAATCGATTGCCGGAGCTAGTTTTTTTTCGGTGTGAATCAAATCTTCTGTACCCATTCCCTCAGAGGCTTAAAAGTTAACATGGAATTAAGAAAAATTTAATAAGCCTCTTAGCAATTTGGAAAAGAGTATAAAATATCAATAATATATAAGTAAGTTCAAAAATCAAAGGTACGATCAGTAGATTAACAAAGGATTGTCAATGGCGCCAAAATATTTCTCTTTTCAAGATTAATAACATGAACAAAAATTAAATTACTTATCTATTTTAACTAGGTTCTGTGGTGTCCATATTAATATCAAAGGATTCCTCAAACAAATTGGAGATCCGGCTTCAATGTTAACAAAAATGCTAAAATTTATTTAGAAATTTTGTATCTTTATTAGGTGACTTTGATAGCAGAGAATGCGAAGTTATACAGCCCCGAATAGGCGGGGAAATCGCAACATGGACAACTAGTATTTTTCGCAAAGAATTTGAAGTGTAGATCAGCCTTTGGTGTTCGGCGATGGGGATTCGAAAGAACTTCGAAGTAGTATCTCTACTTTACCCACACTAAGATAAATTATATACAGCACATTACACTATAGTTGAATATTATATACTATATATAATATATCAGAACAGTATAAATCTCGTAAACGAATCCTAGTTAGTTAAAAACTAAACAGGTGGTTGAATTATGCTTTTAGGTATACATTATAATAATCAACTTTCAGCTATCACATGCATTACCACACACCTTTATCGGCTTAAATACACTTACACCATATAATCTCATACTTATATATTACATCTATAACTATATATTATATATATATACCTACACGACTGGCCCTCTCTTTTATTTCGTTCACCGACAATTGTAATCAGTACTTATAGCGAACAACCATGTCCTTTCAATGCTTATTCGGCTAAACAAGTTCAAATTCTTTTGTAATATTTTTTTAGGTGTGAAGGCTATTTATAAATGTAATAATATACAACAAATCATGGAGTTACTGGATAGCATACCACCCTTCACACAACATAATAGATGTATATATTATATATACACATATACACATACGCATATTATATTTAACTATTTATATAATAATTAATATATTAATACACTTACCACAACATAACAGACTACTATACTTATATAATATAGCTATAATTTACTACATATATATAATATAGTATAATATATATGATTAAAATATATATATATACTATATAATATAGATATTGATATAAATATATTGATATTATATATTATATATTAGATACTATTCAAAAGTTTAATATTAGTATATATATTATTTACTAGATAAGAAGCTGTTTCAATTAATTCTCAAAACTACAATATAGCTACAGGAAAGGAATAATTGTATGGAACCTTGGGCAAAATTTTTACACTGTAAAACTCGTATTAAACATAAAAAAAGACAATCAAACTCGCGCACAAACTCACAATAAGTCTGTAACAGTGGAAGAAAAAAGCGGGAAATTACACTTCTTTGGAAATGCTTTGTAAAAAATTTTTAGTTAGAAAATGTATTTAAAAAATTATATAAACATAAAAATTCGGGGCTAATTTTTTTTTATGCGGGCGGGAGCTGGGGAAACATAGTAGCTACTAATATATATATTATTTGTAAAGGTTTATCACTTATACCGCCCAAATGTAGGGGGCCCCATCGAGCCGACGGGTGAAAACACAGGGGGAGCGTTTTCCATCCCCCGTAGGAGGGTCGGAGGAAACCCCCGCGATCACCAAATACCAACGAGTCGGGGGTTTCCCGGAGACCCCTCCCGAAGGGGGGGAATTTAGTCCACCCCGTAGTTCCCGGAAGGGCCGAGTACAACCCCGACTCCTGCATAGTGCGCGTAATATCACCCCCTTGGGGTAGTCTTTTAGTTTAAAAAAAAAAGCAAAATTATAGAAAGTGTCTATTTTATTTTTTTAACCAGTTAACCAATATAAAGGTCAATCTAACCAACTAGGGCTTTTTTCCCCTATCCATAATTTTTACTATAATATTTTCCATAAATCTTTTTTTATTTTTTTATTATTTTATTCTTTCACATTTTTCCTAATTATCCAATTTTTTTACGAGAATAAACACATCCATTTTTTCTCGTATCTCAACATACTGGTTAGTTATTTTTTTTTTAAGTGTTTAAATTTTCATTATTTACTAGGGTTTTTTTTTTCTTTTTTATCTTTTTTTTTTTTTTTTTCTTTTCTTTTTTTTTTTTTTTTTTTTTTTTTTTTTTTTTTTTTTTTTTTTTTTTTTTTTGTTTTAATTTGTTTTTTTTTTTATTTTTTTTTTGGCAACTCTTAGCGGATTTTTTTTGTCTTTTTCTTTTTTTATTTTTTTCTGTTATTTTTTTTTCCTTTTTATAGCTCTATCTTTTGTAATTCTTTTTTTTTACATTTCCAAAAAACACTAGAACCAGATACCCAAGCAATGTATTCCTTTCCCGTTTCCTTTTCAGGGTCGTTGAAGAGAGGAGTTCATTTAGAAAGTTATACATTAAATGTATATCTTTGCCTTTAAAAAACATTTAATTATCTAAAAAGACATCTCCCTCTCCGCGGTTCACTTCGTCATCGGGCAGGCAACCATAGTTTCCACCGCCAGCAGTTCACCAGCTCACTCACGCCCCCACGAGTACCCCCATCTCTCGTCGAACTAACTGACTTACTGCTTTCCGTCAGCACCCGGCTCTAAAGATATGTGATAAGCTAACATCAATGTACAGCTACCCACTGCGTTCGCCCTCCACCTGCTAAACAGTAACACAGCAGTAAATAGAAAGCCTAGCCACCCCCTCCTAGGGTGTTGAGGTAACCTTAATGATCTAGTATCACACTCATAACGTATAATTTATTAATAAAAATAAATCAGCATCTTGATTTTAAAAAAATTAATTAAACCGTACATTAATTACTGCCATGTTCAACAGATATACTAAAGTTAGTTATTCAAGTGTTCTTAAGACGTACTATAGAATAAGTCAATCATATCTTTGATACAAAGATTTATTTCTTATTTACTACTAATAATACTTTTTTGTTTATAATTTTAATAACTATTAAGTTAATAAATATATATATTTTTTACTAAAATTTCATGAAATTTTATAAAACAATATATCTTTAACCGCCACTTAAAGCCAATACAATCAGTAAATTCAGTAAGGCCAGTGCTGGCGTCCCTACGCACCCCCACTTTCTCCTACCACACCAGCTCAATCGTCACGTTGTCGTTTCTATTGATCTTTATCTCTGCTTTATCTCAATCAACCTTTAGGCATGTAACTAAGTCATACAAAATAACAAAAGATAATTTTTCTCCCTGCTAACAAATAGACATTATGCTGTATTAAAAACCATTCTATTAGTTTTATATTTAAAAATAACAATTATGCTCTTACATTTATATTAATTTAATGGTAAAGGTACGAGCTATTAATAAAATATATTTTCAGATAACACTCCTGCGGATGTGTATGAATATCCGTTTTTCCTTATTACACTTATTGACATTATAATGTATTCTAGTACATCTTGTTACATCCCACACGAGAATAGACATTCTCACAACCCGCACTCGCTCATACCAGATACGAACACCTGAAAGCCTCTGTCCTCGTGTCAAATCATGGTTGTTGAAATAGCTACTTAGCTCAAACCATCGCTAGAGAAATAATCTTTCTTGTACATTCCCGGCCGGCAATTTAGGCCAATTCCCTTCTCCTATGACTATACACTATTCTAACTGAGCCCTTTTTTTTCTTGTACGAAAGTGTTACGCGCAATAAGGAACGTCAGGGGCCCTCTAAATTTTAGCCCTAATGACGCTCACGGATAAACCCCTTTTGTACTTCGCACGTCGATGAACTCTCACTACTGGATCCATAAAGGTAATTCCATTAACAGCGGGGAGCAAAGGGAATCATCAATGCTCTAATGCGATCAGTATATTTCAACTGAAACTCTTGGATCGGCTAATCCTTTTAAAAGCGGAGCGTAAGAGAAAATCTCTTGGTGCTAGTTGCGGTTATCGTCGATCCATATGGGGACCGGAGTCGTAATGGGCCCTTAGTCCTCTATTGCCCAGTGACGCTCGGTGAGGTGCATTAATCGGGTCGGGAGGAAACTTAGTCTTTGTATGGTCGCTACATTTTCGTTGGCACGCGCCGTTTTAGCTGGGTGATACCCTCTGCTGGGTGCGGGCTGCGCATCAGCTTTGCGGGGGGGTCTAAACAATAGCTGAACCCTCGGAGTTAGTGCGTATGCTTGAGGAAACGATTAATAGTACCTGCTGTTTTTCTTTTTCTCTTGAATGTATGAGAATGATCCCCTGAATCAAGGATCTCTGGGTTTCACAAGATGATTCATTCCAATGTATATGTATGATCATAATAGTATGATTACATACACTAAATGATGATAAGGTCTAAATTAATGCTAGACAAAGAAACTACTGTTTTTAAAAAATTATGAGAACATCTAAAACTCTTGAACATACATGTAAATTCTCTATTGTAGAGAAAGAAACTAAGATAATAAAACTTCTAACCAAACTATGCAGGATTACCGAAAATTTAATAAATCATTTAACTTAATCAATGGAGTCCTTATCATATATGATATATATACAATTATAGTATAGTTACTTGAGTACAATATTATCTACAACAAATATATGCAAATATTATAAAAATATTAAGATAATAGGCCTATAATATATAACATAATATATATATATTATCATATATAGATCACACATGTAATTGAGATACACTCCCAAAAATTAGACTACCAGGTAGTTTACTACTACTCAACAGATTACGCCCCTAAGATCTTGGTGCAATATAAGATAGCTATCTTAAAGACGTCCTCAGATAGTTTCTTATCTCTTCAATACTATCCGATAGCACATAGTGTTCAAAAGTCGTCTCGCTTTGCAAGAGATCGTTCTAAACGAATGGTTACTTCAGCGGACAGCAGGCATAAATACATCGCTCCCAGATGGTTTATTGTCTAAGTCCTAAGATAGAAGTTAATTTCTCATGGCCACCGTGGGTCACGATTGCTATTACTCATACTTTAAGATAAGTCTCATTCCGTAAGTGTCGAATATGATGCCTTCGAGGATCATTGCAAGTTAGGAGTTTTCTAAACTGCACAACGTTAGCCTGGTATGAAACAATGTGAGAATAACAGATTATAGAGTGCATAGTCTCGATCGGTAGATCTAGTGCCCTGTGTGTTGGCCCTCATATTAAGGCTATATACAGTATTCCAATCTTTCAAAAATTAGATGCATCTTAAACCCCTCCATTTGCAACTCAGGACAGATATTTCAGTCCGCGTAGTTAACACTTTCAGGAAGACGAAGTACCCTGATAAAAGCTCTAAGTCAGTTGATACTTCTAAACATGACCAACATATACGTTCAATATTTCAAACGTCTTCCAAATTACAACTAATTATAGCGAACCCCAAACCCTATATCCGTTTTGGAAAGATTACATAACAGTATAGAAATGGCGAGAGATAATGTCTTAGCCATCAGCAACCTCCTATTAGGACAATAACGATACTCGGTGAGTCTAAAAAGTCGGTGACTTGTCTACCTGATCCGAGTCTCAACATGGTCGGCCAATATACAGAGTAGTCATGCCGCGCTACATACAAATTAACTTGCCTATCGACAGGAGGACAGTAAGGAAGTGTATCAGAATCATCAGACAAGAATGAGATTGTAACGAAGAAGGTGTGTATTCTATGCACACAGCAGCAGGGGATGAGAAGTGCCGAATAGGAGCTGTCAGCGAGAAGATCACACACAGAATGGATATATTCCGAAAGAGAAAAGTTTGACAAGAAGAGGTCCTGAGAGAAAAAAAGTGTGTGTCTAGGGAACTCTTTTTAAAGCTTTGATCATCCTACGACCCAAGTCAGCTAGTAAAAGATTCACCGAGACAATAGTCAGAGAGAAGGAAAGAATCAACAGTTAAAAAGGGTTCGTTTCGAGAACCAACGGCAATCTGAGTACTATTATCAAAAGATAAGAACGTTTTGCGGAAATTCTCATCGTTAAGACGATAAGATTGGAACTTCAGACCTAAAAATCTAAAGAAATCAACGTGAAGAGTCAGATGACAGACGCTGACAAGTTGGCGACCCTACTTTCTCGGCACAGGCCTCATATATATTAGAGCTATTAATAAATCACTAACATAATAAAAATTAGTTATGACTAGGATATAGCTACCTATAGTCATAAGCATATTATATTTAATATATACATATATTTAGTATTAGATAAATTAGCTATTATAATAAAATACATCATATAATAATATATATGTAGACATATATCATAATTATAATTGACTAACTCCAATTAAAGGTTCAAATCGATGAACATATCTATAGAAATACCGGCATACATAATATATGCATATATTATTAATAACTATATATATCGTTATTCGCTCACTGGACATCGATATTCCTAACTTATCAGTTAAGGAGCTTGCGTTCGATCCCCCGAAACCCAGATAGCCCAGACGTAAAAGTAAAACTACTGTTAGTAAGAATAGATTTCTGTCATTCCTACAGTATACGACAAGTGTGTTATACGGGCGCATCTCTAACTGCCTCAACATCACCTACATAAGAAACTGCGCTCAGGTACCCATACACACTTATACGCCCACTATACGAACATTAAACACGTTAATACTCTCTCTACATTTCCTCATACAATATTAAGTAAGTTGTCCGAACAAGGTTCCGGTATGAACTTCGAGCTGAACCAGGGGAGTTTGCTATTAACAATTCTATTTACTAAGTGTCACCATTCCTTCAACAGCGGGGTTTTAAACGGTTATTCTGAGTTGCGACTGACCGATACCTGAAGATCACGAGACTCCGAAAACGGCTCGCCCGAGCGTAATCAATTTCTTCAGCCGAAAAAATATCTTAACATAGAGTTATATATCTTTAAATTTCAAATAATTCCAGTAATATAGTTTATTTAATTATTTATGTTTATATTCTTAATTTTAAGATTTATAAGAAATCTTCTTCACTAGTGCTAATCACTTGTTTAAAGAACAAAAAATGACGTGCGAGCTCATGTGAGACTACATTTTTATTATTACACTGTTGAAATAATGAATAACTTATCACCTCAAAACACAATGTTGAATCTTAAGTGTAAATTTATCTTAAAAAATTAATATACAATTTAATTTTCAAAACAGACTCATAGGTTCGCGAAGTTGAGTCCTTGTTGATTTCTAGGTAGTGCAAGGAAAGAGTTAGGGTTAACTCTTTTGCTGAGCGACAACTATACACACACCTACGGATCACAACACCTACACTACACAACACAGCCAACACACACACTAGCAGCACCACACACGACACCATCATATGATATATAGTCTAGTATAGCTACCCAAAAATAATACATAATATCTAAGCTCAATTATATACAAAATATATATAGGGCTAATAAAATATATATCTATATAGATATAAAAAAATAAGGATATAGTTTATATATACTACATACTATAAATATAATATCATATTAATCATATGCATTTCGCAAATTATTATCTTAATGGTAGGATCTATGAGCTTCGATTAATATTATTAATATTAATTATGTAACATTTTGTTATATACGTAATCAAATATTAAGAATATATATATAATCTTAGATCTTATATATAAAATTTACATTATAATGAATAATAATACGATAACACACCCAATACGTGGTGCAATTTCCCTTAATATTAATGACTACATGATGTAGTGAGGTGTTCCGACGCAATAAAGAAAAACTTCTACAACCTCTGCAAAAAATTGTTCCACGAACTTTTATTCATTTACCTAAAACAATTAAAAAAATAATACATAATTCGTACAACGGTTTTGATAAAAAGACACTAAAATTTATAAACATATAATTAGGCTGTTGATCTGTGAGTATCAAATATGTCTTCATCAACACCACAAAGTCCAACAATATTAAGTAATTGAACTTATGAAGGAACTTATCAATAATTCTTAACGTTATTTTTAGAATAAATTTAAGCACTGGGAGGGATTTCCCAAATCCACTTCATGGATTTAAAAAGGCCGCTTTTAATGTATTTAGTAAATCCGCTTCATGGATTTAAAAAGCCCGCTTCATGCATTTACCAAATCCGCTTCAGGGATTTATAAAGCCCGCTTCATGTATTTACCAAATCCGCTTCATGGATTTGTAAAACGCGCTTCATGGATTTGCCCAGTCCGTTTCAAGGATTTACCAAGTCCGCTTCATCTGAAGCCTTATGGGATGTAATCTTTTCAGTAAGTAGCAAGAACCAAAGAGACATAATGAACGAAGATTTTTATAATTATTCAATATTAGCAGTAATTAGTCTTTCTACAAAAGTTATCATTTATAATTATCGATTTAAAATTCCTGGGTCCTATTGCTACATGAAAGGATAAATCGCATATATATAATATATATAGATATACTATTATATATATATAAGTATACGTACCATAATTCTATATAAATAATTAAACTTAGTTGATTCCACTTATCTAATTATAGGCCTTGTATAAAAATATAAATATATATACCGATATATATGTATGTGTGTATGTGTGGTAGTGTGTGTGTGCGTTTGTGTGTTTGTTTCGCGTGTTGTGTCAAGTATTGTCAACGCAGAGTGTCGTGTTATTAAAGCACCTACTAAGCGTTGGCAGATCATTCCGACTGCTATGCAAAACAAAAACGTAACACTGAATTCTCACATAATATGAAATTCTCCTCACCTGCCATTCGAATGACGAAGGCGCTCCCGAGAGAGATCCATCTCTAAACAAAACCCTTCAACCAACGGTTTAAAGCTATTTTAAATAATTAGAAAAAAAAAAAATGAAATAAATTAAAAAAGAATGAAGTTGAAGAGGAACAGCGATTCCGAATGCATCGAGTCGAAGACGCTGATGTTTTAACAAGCCATTCTCAAAGGGACATAGAACAATAAAACGAAAATATAGTAATATAATATATATACTATATCATTAGACTATAAAAAATGTCCATAAATACGTACTGAAATATATATATAACTATATATAACATTATTATTTATAAAGTATAAAACTTATAAAAATGATGTATAACTAAGAAAATACAATGTCTAGTGTGAATCTGCTTGGCTGATGACTGACGTGTTGTGGGTATATGTGTAGTTGCTGGTTGGTGTAATGGTCGTGTGGGTTGTTAATTAGTGGTGTGAGGTGTATTGTGAGTTCGTGTAGTGAGTCTGCTTTCGTTCGTATGCGTACAAATGTAAAACATTCGATGAAGATAGACTATTATCTTCGCTATGCCATTTAATGGCAAAGAAAACGTCATAACAACTGAATTGACAAAACTTGGTGACGCGATAAACTCGACAAAGCGACATTTTCGGTAGAATATGGGTCTAAAAATATCACCGACATCAACCTTTCAAGTCTGGGCAATGTAGATGTTGCACGATGCACGATATAAGTTTGCCGGATACTGAATGTCAGAGCTAGGAAAAAAGGCTCGCAATTTGACAGCAGTTACAGAAGTCCTGAAGGCTCATAAATATTGAAAATTACGATGTTCGAATTGATAATTTATAGCCGTGAAATATTCTATCAAGTTCAAAAATATTTTTTTCGAAAAGTGAGAGTTGTAACCTTGAGAAAAGTATAGAGAAGCGAGAGTACCAGTACGTAGAGACCGCAAGACAGAGAAGATGAGAGACGAGTAAAGACACATTTTTCAAATCCCCGCTTTTACGAAAAAGGTAAAATACATAATCAGACGAAAGAGGGCTCGAACGAAGAACAGCCAAAAATAGACGTTATTTATATTGGACAACTTGTCAACATCCGATTCAAGCACAAATTTAACCAAACAACTTATGTTTTGGGGTTCTTAACATTTATTACATTCATTGGATTCTTGGAGCTCAGATAATATACCAAACAACATAATTCGGCTGATTAATCTCATTAAATACATAGACTTAACTCACACTAACCTGATTTGCCTCAATCCATGAACCACGAAAAACCGACATCACCCTATATATACGTAGTACTAGCCTGTTCGATCTATATATACTATATATATTAATTATATGACTAGCGATTCAACATTCTTACAGACTATATTACATGAGGTATGGGCGGCCCTCCTCATAACCCCACACCTATTATATCACTTTTCTATCATATCCCATATTATGCAGATCGTCATTATACTTATGATACTTACTGATTAAATATAAGATAGTGATTACATACACTGATGCAAGCTTAAAACAATGAGAATAAATTTGACTACCAATGTCCACTACTAAACACTATATTAATCTCGCCATTCTCGCAAAGTCGAAAAGTGAGTCTCGCTTATCGCCAGAGTAAGACCGATTCCTATACTTCTAACATAAATGAACAAATGAAAATAAATTTTCTTTTCTCTGAATAAACTACGAAAACACAGCAAATTAATATGTTTAGTGGTGTGTCTATTTAGACATTTGTGGCAATTATATATAAAAAAATATAATAATAAATACATAAACTATAATTTTATTTATTTCTTCTCCTTCTCTTAATTCTTCTAAAGATTCCACAGTTGTCTTACTTTCTGTTAATGCTAAAATACTCGCCAGACTCCACTTTTGAAAATTCTACTTCTACATCATTTTTTCTTTTTCCTTCTCTCCAATCATTCACATCTAAAGTTGAAACTTTTTGTATCAATGTGATTTCTGCTCCCTCTGAATTTAAAGTTAAAAAGGCATACGGCTTAGCTATATTCCTTCTGTGGGTTTCAAAACTTGTGCTTTTGAACATCCTTTCTGCTTTAATAAATTGTTCCGTCTCTACCGATTACATTTTTACGAAAAATGGTTCATTAAAGTTTTAATAGGAACCAAGGAAGTTCAAAATAAAACAAATGGGGTTTTCACAGTGGAAAAAGGTTTTTCCAATATTATAATGATTCTTCACGATGAAAAAGAGTTTTTAGAATATTGTTATTTTTCAAATGTCATTACAGTTGTTCACATTATAAATGATTCAATACGTTAAAATGTTTTTTACTCGGTTTGCAGAGAGCAGTCTTGGTTTTTTGTAAAGAACAGGACTGCGGAGCCGGTAAATTTGTTTGCCGGCTCCAACTCCGGTTCCATCACTTTAAAATTATCCTGCTCCGGCCTCATCATATTTAAAATCAGCCTGCTTTTCCGGCTCCAGCCTCCTATTCCAGCATTTTAAAATTAACCGGCTTCAAAATTTTAACTCCTACTCGGGCTTCGTCTCCGTCTTCATCTCTTAGGTATAATTTCTCCATTTACACAAAGTCATTAATTATTATATTAAGATAAATATTTTAATGGTATGATCGTATGAGGTCAGGGAGCCTTTCTTTCCTCCCAAGAAATTTTTTACTCAGTAAAAAATTTTCAGTAAAATATTTGATGCTAAAGAATTGACGTTCGATTCATTTTGTTGTGTAGTATTAAAAATTGCATTCGGTACATCAGTAATATATATATATATATATATATATATATATTATTATATATTATATATATATATATATATATATAATATACTATATATATACTATATATATTATATAATATCACAATACATAATAATATATTCATATATATATATTATATCTATATTATATATATATAGACTTATAGCAAGTTACCCATTGAACATACGAGTTTAATTCGTTCCGTTATTGAGCTCGTAACTCAATTTGCTAGTATATCAATCAATTTTTTTCATTGAAATTATTGAAATACCATTAATTCGTTTCAGCCCCCAAAATGCCACCTCAGTATTTTTTTGTTACGTGTTTTGAAATAAGAAAGGTATTTTATATAATAACAAATACTGTAATTAAATATATGAAAGAGAACTGTCAAGAAAACAACTGAGTTCTCTATAAAGTGTATACTTTACATTGGATATCGCAAACTGAGCTTAACTTAATTTTCCTCCTGGGTTTTTTTGGCTTTTTCGCCAAGCTTTCCTCACTTACAATTGCGGCCGTTTTAAGAAAAACCTGTCAAGGCCCAGGTTGTTTCTTCCCCTTTCAAGTTAGGACAAGTATCATTAAGATGTTACGAATTCACGACGCAGTTTTCAACTTTTTCTGGGTGGCTTCCCTTTCAATAACTCAGGAAATACTCCTAGCCAGGACGGCTCGTACCTCAAATTTTGGCTCGCAATTCAAAGCAAAAAATCGACAGAGTGACAACTCGTATCTCGGAAATCTCGTAAGTTGGGGCACTCGTTTGTCAAGGTACCACTAATATATATATATATATATATACTCTAATATATATTATATATTATATATATATATATATATATATATATATATATAATATATATAATATATATATATATATCTATATACTTACTATATATATATATATAGTATATATATATATATAGTAAGCAAATTTAACACGCTTCTCTATACAACCACGACAAACTCATGAAATTTTAAAACAAAAGAGAAGTAAAAAATAAAACGAGCACTAAGCTCACTCCTAGAACTGATTAAATAATAACAAACACCAAGCTTTCGACTCTTCACCTGGAAGTCTTTATTCAGGAATTACTAAATTAAAAGAAGAATGAATTCCCTATTAATACTGTGGACGACTTTAGTTGTTTCGATCAACCTCTTACTGAATTTTCCAAGAAGCCCTTTATAACGTTTTTCCTCCAATAATAATATTGTTTAACAGGCTATCATTTTTATTTTCTTCCTGAATTTTGTTGATGTTATTGGTGTTTTTATATATAAATGATTCAATGAATTTCTTTTTTCTCAACAATTTTTGCAGATAAAATTATTTTAGCTGAATTCATATTGATCGCATGATTATTTTCATTCATATGCTGGTACATCAGGCAGAGTTTGCGGTCTCTTTCACATCAAGGCTATCCTCCAGTGTTGATATGTTACGCCTTTTGAATCATCCGCGTTTCACCCGAAATATTTTTTCTCACGATTCACTTACAGCTTACCTAATATCATTCTGATTATTTGCTCATGTATTTAATTGAAATTTTTGACATGAGTCTATTTCTTCTAGATGCTGTTTGGAACGGAACTGAATTAAATTGGATACTAGAATTTGATATAATTTTTCCCTTCAATTCTGTGCTTTGATATGAAAGGGTAACTAACCATATTTTCATTCCTTTTTACAAGTTTTTTTGAATGGTTTTCCCTCAATGAGTAATATTTTTTACTTGCTTCCCTGTCTGAAAAGCTTTGTTTATGCACATTCCGGGTAATACATGATCTAAAGCATGTTTTTCTTAATAAATTTTCAATTCATTATCCAGATAACATTGGCTACATATTTTCATTGCTCTAAGCAATTGACCTGTAATAACACCTATTTTTGTGCTATAAGATTGTATGGAGTACCAGTGAATATAAAGCATTGGAAACATTGTTTGCGATATCTTGAGAAAACAATGTAGAGTTGTTCCTTATATCTAACCTATGCGATATTCCGTCAAGAAATGCTACCCATTTAACCAGACTTCTTTCCAGTGTAAATTTAATGGACGGTAGCTTATTAGTAATAATATTTGAGATGCTGGCAAGAGGTTCACGCATTATGTGGAATGAAGGCACAGAACTACATCATCAGTCAGAATATGTAACTTTTGATTTGGCTGATAACGAAAAATTATATTTATTTCATTTCTATTTAATATATAAGCCGTCATGGAACTTATTGATAATAAATTACACTTTGGGGATAGTGAAGGGGGAACCCATACGGAGACAACGACATAATTAGGTTTACTATAAATACTTGGTTACATTAATACTGAATAAGTAACGAATGTTCCCTACTGATTGAAGTCGGTACTAAGTTTCCTGATACTTTTAAATCGAAATTGAAAAGTGAATTTATATATCGTCAGAGGACAAATAATTCGCTAAATTGAATCCATGTTATGTTCCATCGAACACTATGAGCAATGACACACCGCCATAATTCTTTAACTGAACATATTTTAGTAGGGATTTTACATATATTTACTATATATTTTTCTAATAAATTTTGGGATATATTTGGTTATATGACTGGATTGAAATATTTATCTAATATTACGCTTCTTAGGTTCATGCCAAATCCACGGCTCCAATTTAATATAGGTATTCACATATTGCATCAGTGGAGATGTAAAGACATAGTCATTCCATATCGGAAGTTAATTGCTCTGCCGAGCTGTATTCTGAGGACTACTAATCTCTGGTGGTTCGGTGTATACCATGTTCTGCCCATATACGTGGAACGAGGGGCGAATGTCAAACACCCACTGAATACTCACTTTTCACCTTCATATACATACATTAGTCCCTCATATCTCCTAGTAAAGGGTGTTAGGTGGTTTAAGGCGCTTGTTTTTCTTATACTCTCTCCATCACTGAGACTATCCTACTTATTTATGTTCGACTCGTACATTTTCTCTTCTCTTCCAAATATACTCCACCCAAGTAATTTACAATCTCACCGATCTATATTTTCTGATCTTCACTCATCCACCCCAGCTCTTCCCCTTCTCCTCCTACCTAAACTCGTGCATGATCAATCCGTGTCTTTTTATATGTTTCGTATCGCAAGAAATTTTCTGACGTTGTATTAACTGACGTGCTAATTAGTCCTATTACAGCAAAACATGTCACCTCCTCTGCCTCACTCTATTCTATTCTCTCGCTCTAGCACGCCAAAGTTCTCTATCCGCGTGTGGCAGATAATATTACTGTCCAAATCTTCGATATCTCTCTCTCACCTTTACTTTATCACCACATTAACGATATATACTATCATAACAAAAATGGTGACATAACATGATTCTGTTTGATCTCCAGTTCTCTAACCTATCAAATCATCCTTATTCTCTTAAATTTATGTTCTATATATTACATTTAATATTTCTATAACATCAACTCTCCGGGCTCCTCTCATACCTTTTTATCCACTACAACATTCTACTCTCTCTCTTATCTAGGCGCTCATCTACAGTCTCTCCCCAGGTACTGAATCAAAAGACTTTCCTCCAGATCTATGATAAAAACTATATATGCGTTTATTTATATTCTCTATAGCTTTTATATAATACGCCATTCTCAAGCAAACAGAGATTCCGTCGTGACTTCGGTTCTTTCTATATCCATGTTGCATCTTCTCCCTATGTCTTGTGCTCCTATACTCGCTAATATTACCCGAGCCTTCTCCTTAGTATTTCTTCATATTGTTTTTGCCAAGTGATCCATACAAGGAATTTCCCTTGTAGTTTTTACTAAGCTCACTTGATATCTTTTTTTTTACACTTATATATTTATTTGAAATATATGAATTGATTTCCTCCACCCCTCTGTATCTTGTTTCATTCGTTCAGTAACTATTGAACAATTTGAGAATTACTTCTTTCATTTTTTCTCCCTCTCTTTTTATTAGTTCTTATGGGTATTATCTTGCCTCTACATTAATCTGAAGCCCTTTGTCTGTTTCAGTTTCTATTTTTTAAAATCACTTCTCATCAGTGTGTTTTCTCTTTATTGCTCCTTTCACTTCTTCAGTCCACACCCTTACTGTCTTATTTCCTCAGTTATCCAGTCTACCCATCTTTATCACCCATGATACTCTCTGACTTAGCCCTATACTTTCCTTAATCAGTTTCTTGTATCTCTCCGTCATTTCATCTACTCTTTTAATTGTTCTAGATCCTTGGTTATTTTTCCAATATATTCCATTTACCTGGCTTCCATAGCCTCTTCAGTGACTCCACTATTAATTACATTTCCTTTTCTTTTATTCTGCAACTGTTTCTGTCTTCACCTCACAGGTCCGTCACTAACAATCTATTATCTCGAATCCATTGTTACTCTCTCAAGTATCATTTCACATTCCCTTATTAGCTACTATCAGCGAATTCTTAAATATCTATAATAGATCTTATGATCGAATTATATATGATATCTCCGTGAATTATTGTATACAATTCTCTATATCTTGTGACCTATGTGACTCATGATCTTCATCCCATCCCATATCTATCTGTCCGGTGTAGGTGCTGATTTTATAGTTAAAATCAATTCGTTTAGCCCCATATTGGTAATCAATGAGTTTAATATGTTAATATAAAGTACATAGAACTTGAATGAGGGAATTTCTTTAATTAGAAATCCCGTTTTCTTTAAAGTAAGAAAACTGAATTAAAAGAAGAAGAAATGCACGAGTGGCAAAAACAGAGGTAGAAGGAGGAAGGAAGAAGAGGTATAAGAAGAAAATCTCACGTGTCGAGGCAATGAGTACCATAGCCTGCATCCGGTGTTTGGAGCAGTGCCTGAGCCGCAGAGTTATGTAATATTTGTTTACTATATACATATATATCGGTTTCCAAGAATATTATGTTTATAAACGTAGGATTGCGAATAGATAAGTTTCAAGTGTAAGGGTGTCTTGAGGAACACCCTCTGGGGCTTGAGTATCAAAACTTGGAAAATTGGTCCCTGAGGATGAAATTTGGCATACACCTTGTTTCTTATAAGGGAACCCGACGTTTTCGCCATAAGTCCTCGGAGCGGATTATCAGTGTCCCACTACGCTTCATATGGTGTAGGGGCTGCAAGCACGCTCATAAGATACGTATCGGAGGTGGCGTAGAAGATAGTGAATTATTGGAGGTACCACACAAGAAGAGGAAAGTTCAAATATTATTATTCTTTAATTTATTTTTGTTTTATTTGCTTAGAAACTTTTTGTCTACTTACAAAAATTTTTAGTCTTTTCGGATATGTTTGTTATTCAATCGTAAAATTTTGCGGCGTTTCTTACCACACCCTTAAGCGAGGGTAAGTCAGTTAAATTTAGTTAATTCAATTACTAATCATCCCTCCCCAGCCCTCCCATGCTCTATTGATCTTATTGAATCCAACGTTGATCTATTGATTTCAACATCAATTTTTGTGTAAGCATAACAAAACTTTTTATATATTTTATATTTATTTTAGAAAATATATATATTTTTTACTAAATTTTTATTCTTTTTATGTTTATAACTTAAAAAATTTGCGTTTTTACACACCTCAAGCAGTAATCAGTAAATCAAACGCCCTCCCCACCCCTCACCACCCATTCATGCTCTATATATATTGATCTATTGATCTATTGATTCAGTCACATTTCGAAGGTATCATTTGGATAAACATAACACTAATATAAGTTTCTTTTTTAATACTGCCCAACGCATATATGCTACTTTACAAAGTAATTCACATTAATAAAGCTTAACATAAGCATCATAACCTGAACTAAGAATATAATGTCCCACACTAAACCTACTTTTTTATTATCCTTGGACTGTTCAAGTGCTACCGAAATAACTGCTAACATTAACAAAATTCATATTTAATCAAATGTAAAGTGCTAACATTGCACAAAACGTTACGTAGTTTATACACTTTTTCAAACATCATCTCTAACATATTCATATGGTATTCTCACCTTTACAGTTGTCATATAATTTAAAAGATAATTATTACCTCACTTAATTATCATACTAATTGACATGCGCGAAAGGGCAGTAACAGTACAAATGTTTCTCACATAAATAAGCCTCAAACACTTATGCATAATATTTGAACTTAGAATATTATTTATGTACTATGACTAAACCTAGCATAACTACGCCGCTTATAACTGCTAACTTTGATATACAAAGGTGCGTCATACCATTAACAGCAGTCAACAGTACTAACACTACCTTCTACAAAAAAGTAACTTTAACGACTTTGGACGAAAGCTATTCTCATAACAGATTATCAACTAGTATAATTTTACGGTTAACATAGGTAGATGATTTTGAAGCAAATATAGGTCAAAAGAGACACCTTACCGCTAGCTAATAGTAGGAAAGTATACATCTACTATAATTAACAATGACAAAACTCACAGTAGAGCTTTTTAGATGGTCGTACATATTTATATATATCTTCACTATATATATATAAATCTCTATACTAAGATATTGTGTGACAAAGAAATAATATCGGTTGTTCTTCTGTAATAAATCTATTATATATAACTTTATATCTGCATATAATCTGTTATACTAACACTAAATATTACATATAATATATATATACATAGTATTATGATCAAATGAGCATCATTAATAATATTTTTATTACTTTTAATATACTTATCAATTATTTAATGTACTTATCAATTATTTAATGTACTTATCAATTATTTCGATCGTCTATTCCTTCATTAAATACGATTGTTTTTTGACTCGATATGCTCAAATTATTAACTAAACTAAATACTTCGTACTTTAAAATGTTCACGGTTGGTTGGTATGAACGGGCTCCGATTCTGTCATATTGAACTTATTATTGTAAAAGATCGTCAATCTTGCACGTTGTTTGCTCATCGCTCCTATAAGCTATCCGTATTCTAAGATTGAAGACTGACGGTAATGTATTATTTTCTCAATCTCGCGTTTTCTCTTTTTATAAATGTCACCGTACGATAATTAGATTTGAGAATTTTCGATTACACGCTCTGAAATACATAGACTTCGTATGTTTAGGTCGGTGTGTTGTCCCTATTTTTAATTTCTATAGTATTCACTTTTCAAGTTATATCACTTTGCTGTTTTTAGTGTATATGTTTTATGGTGATTTTACTCTTTAAAAAAGAATTTCTTTCTTATTGCTTATTTTAATGTTATTTACTATTGTTCCAATTTTTCCATTCATAGCTTCTTATTTAACCTAAATATTTTTTGCATCTCTTTCTTCAATGCTATATTTTATCAAACCGCTAATTTGTTTTGGGTTTGTCTGTACCAGTCTCATCGTTGACGATGCCCAGATAAATCAGTAAATCAAACCACGCCAACAACACTAACTCACCCCGAATAGGGTAATTTTGAAATCGTTATAGCGGAACAGTTGCCATCTTTCGGGCTTTTGTTAACACCTGTCGTCTGCTATAATGGAACTCGCTTCTTTTAAAAATAATTTCTTCCGCATACCACTCTACTGAGGCGCAGCTGTTCACCAACTATGATATCCCTTGATCTATTTATAACATCTCAATAATCCTTTATTGATTCTCTCTAACCCTGATGACTTATGTAGCAATAACGTACTTATTTGGCTAGCACTTACTTACATTATAATCTTTGCGTCTGATTTTCAATACTGTCGTGTGTCGGGGGAGTTAGAAGTTTTAATTTGCCGTCTGGTTTTTCTAATCCTTCTAGTCCTATCGGGATAACTTTCCAAGTTCTTTAAATTTTGGTATGTTTATCATAGCGACCATTGCCTTTGGTCCACACATAAAGAGAATGGAAACACAAGATCACTTCTGAAATAAATAATTATAATAACTCATTATATATAATAGTAAATAGGTGTATAAATAGTTTATACTGACTACCTTAACTCAAGTTAACCGATTAAAACTCAGAGTTGCTCATTCTTTAAATTTTAATTCAGAAAATAATACAGTTTCATTACGATGAAGAAATATTCAAAGCCTAATTCACAATCAATAACTTATAATATATATATATATATACTATATTACTATATATTATATATATTAAATATAGTATATTACCCATTATATATTTATATATATACTTATATATATATATATTATCTACATATTATATATTCATATATGATCCATTGATTATAATATATTATCGATATTATACTATTTAATTTTTCTAATCTCACTCATCAGTATTTCCTGGAGCATTCTTATTTGCATCTATCTATACTTTACATATAAGGTATGTGGTTTCTTTAATATTCAATCTAATTCCATTGACCAATACTAATTTTAAATCTAACTAAATAGAACAACAGTTTCTACATATTATCAATAAAGTTAACATTAAAGTCATAATAACTGAAACTAAGAATATATGTTAATAAATATAAAACGACATTCAATCACTATTAATACATATATATATATATAACCTCACGCACGTGTATAAATACTAGCTCACATTATAAGGAATTGTATATTCCATACTTAACACCAGATAAAAGTAACTAAATTAACTGATAATACAAAACGTCAACCTAATTCATATTTGATCAAGCTATCTCTTATACATATTCATAGTTAATTTTGACATTAACATAGTAATATTTAACACATAATAAATTTATTACATAACCTTAACTATAAATTACGTATAACTGACCCTCTAGCGATAATAATATATATGTACTAACTATTAATCAAAGTATTTTCTAACACTACCAATAGAAGCTGACATTCGCATAAAGATACTGTTCTAAAGTTTACTGTACAATCGACTTATACTAAATGAATTGTGGACATTTATTAAGATAAAGGTAAGCTCCAACTTTAATTTTTACGACTCATACGTAATAAAACTAGTGTCTCTCTGTTCTTGTCTGTTTCTACAATGTCATTGACTGTTTTTGTATATCTTTTTTTTATTTCATTATTTTTTATACTCTCTTTATAGCAACATTACATTATCTAATTAATCTACTAGCCAAATAGATTGGAGTCTATCCGATTGCATAGTAGCTTGAATTATAAAATATCTATAATAGATAACATATCTATAAGGCGCACATAGAATTATTAATAGTTTGGGTTTGACATTCTGACTTCTGCGATCCTGATATATTGTCGCTTTTACCTAAGCATCTTCAGTAAAATATATGTTTTACACATATAAATATATAAGTTTATCTTATTCAACGATAGAAATCCTGCTTTCGATAATAGCTCAATGCATAGCTAGATCATAGAACATCTAATCATATTGGATATTTTCTTCTTTCTTCCGTTCTCAATGAATTAACGGCTAACCCATAACTAATTCGTTTTCTATCATCTAACAACGTTCTTGCTAACTTATCATCTCTTCCTTCTTATATTTATCATCGTATTCTATTATTCATCTACTTATAGTTTAATTTTACATGTTCATATCTCTAACTGATTCCGATTTGCTTCTCTTTACTCATCTCAGTTATTTCTTGTTATATTTTTATATGATTCATTATATTAGTTCTCTTTTATACTCTTTAACGTTAATTATTCTACACATGTATTACTTCTCCTTAACATCTACAAGTTTTCACATTTATTAAAGCTCTGTCCTTATCTATAGCCTGATACTAAGAATTATCTGTTCATTCGTAATCTACTAAACACTCTCATCTCATATCTTTATGTATCGATAACATCTCTGCTATCATTATACATGCTCACGTGACTCTTTTCTGGTAAATCGTATACTAGATCATTACTTATCAAAGTAATACTCATTTCTTCAACTCTCATCTTGATGGTTACTTAAGCGATAGTGATTCGACGTATCTATTGTTTAAATAATTTATCATTAATATAGTATATATATATATCATAATATCATAAAACTTTTTCGCTACATATCATCCATATATTAGAACTGACCTCTGAGTAGTATATTTTATACATAAAGCAGACCGAAGGTCTACATATAGATTTTGTAAAGCGACTGCCTACGAAAGCTCACACAGAGCTTTAATGTGGAGCATAACATATTGAATAACAGATACAGAACTGGTATATCATTGTAACAAAGTTTCAAAGAGGCACGGTGGGGCGAGTAAAGCTAATATAGCAAGTAGCGCTAAACTGTACAGAAGATATAATTGTAAAGCATTTTGCAGTAAACTATTCAATCTTTAAGATTATAGAAATCGTATCTAATCTGCTATGTCATATATACAAGTTCCTACTTTAACGCAATTGGGTTAGTTCATAAATTGCATCCAAACTCAATCTATACATACACTATTATCCGAATAAACAATATGACTAATTGTTAACGAGTGTGTCGTATGTTTTTATATTTAAGACGCAGACATACTATAACAAAAATTTAATCATTACAACCTAGGGGAGGACTTGATCGGCCTAACATTATCTATGCGAAATATTGCTAACGGTTATAAGAGAAACAACTAAATATACTGGTACGAACCGACTATATCTCTTTATTGCGGGAGATGATTTCGCCTTTCATTACAAAGTTCTTTGGCTATCAACCCGGTAAATGTAATCGGGTACATTTTTCTCCCGAACGCTATTAAATTTGTGCTTACACCCACTTCACGCTCTCTATTAAAGTACTAGACACTTTTTCATAAAGGTACATTAACTCTCTTTAATGTAACCAATCAATGTATATTAAATTAATTAATATCCTTTACATTGTTCTTTTTAACTTTTAATATAAAATTTTTTTTTTATACCTATCTAAAATAAATTAAGGGGAAAAATTGCTAACATAGAAAGTTAAACATCAGTAAAGCTAACAAATATATCTACCTAAACTAAGAATATACATATACAAGACAAACCTAATATTGCTTAACGTACGAATTAAAATCATTGTTCAAAAGTTTAATACCAAGAATACTACTTGATATTAATATCAGGTATAATAAGTACAACCATAATTCATTATACACTAAATAAGATATAACTACCTTGCTTTCCCTCTAATCATTATTCTATTACTAATATCAAATTATATGATTATTAATTAATTTAACATGTTGTTTTTTATAACTATAATAGTCGTACAATTTAACAATAATATATTAATCATATATATATAATCATATAATCATAATATACAAACATGCTTATAGTAATACTCATAATCAAATTAAATATGTGATATATATATAGATAATATTATAAAGTTTTGAGTCATATTGAAGCGATGGAATATAATAGTTTTAATTCATATACGATTAAATTATATTTGTCCACTTTCTATCACTCTTTTAGCAATTCTACTGAGACTATAATACACCTAGCAATTATTATCTTTCGAATGAGAACGAGTATCCATTATGCTTTTGGGGTTCTTTTCTAGTCGATATTGCTGAAAGATTACAGTTATCGACCCAAGATACATCTCAGGGTACCTAAGGTGATTGTAAGCGGTATATACAATAAGTAGGCACATGCCCAAATGGCTTACATTATCATCTTTTCTAAGGGGTACTGAGATGGGTCTTCACGATAATACTATCTCTGGGGGATGATCTCTCCACGTTAAGTGGGATCGCACCTGAAATTGTTTATCGGTTTATAATGTAATAGTTAATAAGTATTGGAGAATTGTTATATTAGGTTATTAGCAGTTCTTTGTTTATGTTGATATTTGTTGATAAGCTAAAATATTTAGCAATTTAATAATTGGGTAATGACTTAATTTTTTTGTATTCGTAGTTCACTATGTTAGTTTGGTTATGATTATACTATAAAATTTTTTTTTAATTATTTAACTAAGTTAATATATATATATATATATTAATAGTAATTAGTGAAATATTTATTAAATGGAAAAGTACGGGAGTAGGTTTACTGATTTTTGTTATTATTTAATAATTTTTAGTGTATTATTGTTATTAAACATTGAGTCAGTCTTAATCGTATCAGTTCAGGATGGTGATATGAGCGGGATGAATGAGGGCGTTTTGGAGGATGGTAGTTTTTATTGATTAAGCTAAAAAATATATTTTTAAAAAATTCTTAATTTTACTTTGTCTTTTCTTCTTCTCTATGGGTATATTTTTAATTTTCTTTTTTATTTATGTGTTTTTTTTTTTCTATGTATTCTATTTTTTTTTTTTTTTTGTCTCTTTCTTTGTTTGCAATTATTTGATAATAATTTTTGTTGGTATGATCTTTAGTTAGGACATCCGATGGGACATCTGTTGGTGTTTCTTTATAATGCTATTGGGCCACGGACTGTTTATATTACTTAATTTTAATTTAAATTTCCTCTATCTTACAGTTTATTGTTTATATAGTTATATAGATTCTTTTATGTAGGAGTTGGGCAACCGTTAAATTCGTTATTAGTTATAACAACGGTAATTTTTACGCTACCGATTTAACGTTCGTTAACGTAAGGTTCTTTGTCGTTTGTATTAGTCATTATACTTATTCTTATTTACGCATTTCTAGTCTATTTTATCTCTAATCTATCTATCTATAGTTTACTATTCTTACTTGATAGATTAATCTATCTAAATCTATTCTTGTCTCGATATATCTGCAGTATTTATAATTTATCGTTGTGCTTATATCGTTATCGTAACTTATTATTAACGTTAATAGGTTTATATGATTAATTTTTTGTTAAATATTACGATTGTTTTCTTGTTTTTATACATGCGTTATAGATAATCGACATAACGATTTTGTAATCTAGAATCATTGTATTTTGTAAAATGTTGTATGATAATATGAGTTCTTACGTTTTTTCTTATATGTGAGTTCTGACATCTATGCTAATCTATTTATCGCTATTTTACTCTTATTTTAACTTCGATTTTAAAATAATGTAGTATAATCTTATCATTCTGTTTTCTAATGTTTTAAGTCAGCTCTTTTATTATCTCGTGGCTGTAATACGGTATGTTATGGTTTGATTGTTGTATATCTCATATTCTATGGTTTCTATTAGTTTATATCTACTATGTTAGACTATTAATTGTGATAATCTTTTGTTACCGTCTTATCTAGCTCTGCTATATATTTCGTTGGTCAGTAATGTAACTAGATCTTACTTTTTTATGTTATTACTTATTTATTCCAATAATGACATACTTTTGAACATACGTTGCTTGAATCATAGTGATTCTCATTCGTATCCAATTATGTCAATTTGACTCTTGAAATGTCGGTGAGGTCTAGGGGTGGGGTCGTGGGTTTGATATTTTCTTGTCATGTACTTGCTTTAGAGGTGTGTTAAATACGTAATTTTATATTTTATGTTATAATCTATATACATTTATAAGGATTTTACCATCTTATTCTTTAATTATGATTTCTTTTTATCAACTTAAATAGAGGAACTCATAAATACAATGGAATAAACACGTTCTTGCATATTGCATATCTGTATCATCTCAATGTATATATCTTGGATAAATAGTAATAAGAATCATGTGATGGGCATATATATTAGGTGGTGGCTGCGCTCTCTACTCTTACCTCTGATTTTTACTTCTGCTTCAGCGCGTTGTGCTAAAATCGTCTTTTCTGCAAATTTTTTAAGTTATAATCATAAAAAGTAATATAAATTTTTTAAAATCAAATATTTTTTTAAAACAGACCATTCTCGCTGAATTACCTCCAATTTGTCCTTTTTTGTATTATTGGTTTATACGAAATATGATTTAATCATAGATCAATAGATCATGCGATGGGCTGCGAGGGTCAGGTGATGGGGTGGTTTTGATTTATCTGGAATTTATCCTGTCTTCTTTTTAATGCTTTTTAGGCGTGGTGGAAAAAATGAAAATTTTTTACGTTCATAAAACGAAAAGAATAATATTTTTTACTCGTAAAAATTAAATGTTTTAAGCAATTAAAACAAAAAAAAATACATATTTCTATAAATATTACAATTTAATCATTTCTGAACTTCTATCTCTTATCTCTGTGGTGTTCTCCAAAATTTCAAAATCCTTCCTACACAAATTTCCTAAGGTTCTCTGGTGGTCAGCTCACACATATGAGCGTAACCTGACACGTAACCTGGGGCTGCTGTCACGAGAATTCCTTCTCTATTCTAAGTACAAAGGTTGTTTGGCCTCAACTCTTTACATCTTCTATCTTCCAGCCTTAATTTCAAGCGTTTCTTAGGATCTCAGCAAGCAGGGGTTTCCCAGACACCTTCTCCCTTGTAACTTTCCGTAAACTAGTTTAATTATGAGTCTCTTTATAGATTCTATACACAATTACAACGATCTAATATAAATTTTCTGGGATAATACCTAGGAATAATTTTTCTAACTAACACTGGCCGGCTCTCAAGGCCTAGGTGCAGGTTTATGGCTCATCTATTGCTCCGACAGCATAGATTCTTAATTCTCTTCTACCTTCCTACCTTCCTCTCTGTTTTTGCCCTCCGTACATTTTCTTTTCGGGTATTTAAGTTGGACACCTAAAAACATGACCTCTTCATTGCTGTGGTCATACGCAACTTATAAAAGTGGCATTAGATCTATTATTGTGCACACATATATTGAATTCCTCATTTTATTCTCAATATGATATTTAATGGGAATCACATTGGACATTATTAATTTTAACTTTTGTATACTCTTAAATATATTAATAAAGTAGGGTATAAACTTATGTTTTATCTAATTCGATTACCAACTACGGTCCCCAGACACCGAGTGGCCGTGATACTAATCAACTCTGTACTCCTTTCCCTCCCTCATATTTACGTCTTATACTCCTTACTCTATCATTCTAAATTATCCTCTTACTATTATATCCTAACTTATATATTACCAAAGTACTTTTGATCAGATCAGTTTTGGTGCTTTATTCTCCTTACATGGGGATCTACCCTACTTCGGGGTTCACATGACATACCACTTTACGGATCACTTTTACTCATAACCCTCTCATATCATATCAAGTTCCTATATATACGACCTTATATAAAACATAGTAAACGGACACATATCTTGAGGCTTAAAACGGAATATTTATTAAATTCAGTAATACCCCGGCACGGCTCCAGCACCTATGGGCCGGTACCTATATATATATTGAATTCCGTCTCTCTGATTAGACTTCCTTCTCCGACTCCTTTTCTCCACTTCTTTTTTTATGCATTACATGCATTTCTTCTTTTTTCTTAAGCGGACCTATATCCCCTATCGGTAATATAGTATAGAGTCCCTACTTAGTGATCTTTCATGTAACTTAACTCCTTATAATCCTCCCTCCTCTATGACAGATCTCCTAATCATTTTATCATGTACCTTCTATGAGTACTATTTATATTTCGTAATTTATCTATAATTATATATTATATATATATATATACTATATACTATATATATTATATATATATTAATATATATATATATTATATATATATTATACATATATATAATATATATATATAATATATTAATATATATTTATATATATATATATATATATATATATTATATTTATATATTATATATAATATATATTAATTAATATGTAATATATATTATATTATATATATATAATATATATTATATATTAACCGCATATGTCATTCATAAATTCTCGTATGCTATCATATACATATCATTGATATGGATAACATATACATCCGCATTATCTATTATATTAATAATATATATATAATATATATAATTATATATATAATCTATTATATATAAATATTATAAATATTAATATTATTATATTATATATTATATAATATATTATATTGTCTTCGTACTAAAATTACTGAACTCTTTACGTATCAAAATATTTTGCTATTATTACTTAAACTCACACTTTACGTAACTTATGAGATACTATTTTACTTATATCTTCTCCATCTCATCTCTCCATAATCATTTTTATGTCTAGTATTTCGTAAATTCTATCAAAAAGCTTGTTTTTTTATGTTTTTTTTATGAGCTTATATACTAATTAAGAAGGCGAGTTAATGGATCCTGCCGAGATAATTCTATCTCTGCCTGTAATTCTAAAACTCATGCTTGATGAGCCTGGTCCTTATAATAATTTGACTAACAGTTGTTTCTCTTTAATCTATTTTATCACGTCGCAAACTCTTTACCTTGCTGCGTATAACATATGCGCTCATTATATATCAATACTATACTGTGTCAAAAGGGGAGGAATCACTCTCTTCAAGCAATCGAACTATCAGTCTTATTTGCTTAACCTTATCAGGTTTTTTAATTCTAAAGTTTTCGAATCTATTTTTAACAAGAGTAAGATTTGGAAACATCTTAATTCTTTTTAATACTAATTTCTGATATTGTAACAATAATGGAATTTTAACGTATTAAGAAACTATTACAGCTTTTACTGTCTGTATAATATTTTGTTACCTTTTTATGTTGGATATCATACTATTGCGGTTGCTTCTGCTATTCAGTTTCATAATGTTAACTGTCGGTGAATACTATATCTTCGCTAGCTGTTTCATGAGACGTTTACCGCTCTAAATCCAGTTCGAACCACGCACTTATTGATAGAGACTATATGGCATTACATTTAGTAAAAAGACTTTGATATTCTAAACTTCCCCTGCTTACGATATATTTTCCTTCTCATCTGTGACCCATGTTTATCTACTCTAGATTTATTTTATTATAAGTATATTTCTTCCTTTGTTTCATTCATGTGATTATTGAAACCTGTACTGTAGATCGGCCAGCATTCATATCTATTTAAAATTTAATATTAAGAGTTGTGTTGTCAATTGTTTCTTCTTCTTCATCTATCTTTATTTAATAATTATTCACTTATTTCTATTAATTGACCTTCTCCCTTATCTTCACTTCGTCTCTATCCATCCTATATATCCTATAAATACCTATAAAGGACTCCACCTAACTCTATACATATATATTATCTACCTTTCCAATTTACGAGTGCATAACCCTCATGAATATTCTCAGCTATTACTATATATATTATTATATATATGCATTTCGGGATTAAGAGTCTTTACTCTGATCATTGACCTATGATCTTTCATGTGTCTCTAATTGGTGAGGGAAATTATATGGTTTTTCAATGTTTCTGAAATGAAATTGAAAATATTTCTTTCTTTTAATCTAAATAAAATTTTTCATTAATCTTCCACACAGCCCATAATATCTATTCTTGAAGTACACCCCTTCTCATAATACTTACTCTATCGTTCTTATATATTTTTTGAGCGTTTATATATATCCCTTTTGCCTATATTAATATATAAGGGAGATACATTACTCTTAAGGTCTCTTCTAAACAGTTTCAAAGAGGTTGGGTGTATGTAGGCTCATTCGGAACTTAAATTCATCGTTCATTCACTCAGATTACTGCTCTGAAAGTGGCGATACGTTATCGAACTCTTGTACGAAGAATGCAATCTCAATATCTGAGCACTGGTCCATTCACAAAAAGAGATTCTTTAATAAGATAATGTTTTGCTTGTGATTGGGTTTAAATTATATTAACTCTCCTCCACATAAAGGGTCTTTCAGGCTCTTTCCAGCTGTAATGAATTTTGTTGCCATCGATGTTGTCATATTTAATCAAATGGACCAGCTGCTTATATTCTGAAATATCAGCCAGCACATCCCTCTTTTTGAGATGCCACGGGCTCGCTCGCTACTAACGTCTTTGGTTTCTCTCACGTATACTCTTTCTAGTCTCTATCCAACTCTATGAGCCCCACCTAACCGTTATGTCTCAATCCTTATTATGTGCCCCACTGCAGTCTGTATATTAAAGCTGGCATAACAACACATCTATATTCGATAACTATATGCATTAAGAAATAAGTACTTAATAGTAATAACTCTTCTCCATAAAGTCTTAGTATTTAGAGCTTAATTGTCTGGCCTATCTGATTTCGCTTTCGGCTTTTAACTTTCGTCTTTGATCTTTCTAGACTAACGGTGTGGAATGATTAGCATGGTTTTAATTTGGTAGGATGGCTTATTTCTCGGAATAGTTCTTTATGATAACACCCAATGATATATAATAATATATATATATATATATATATATAATTTATTAATATATTATAGTGATTGTTATTCAGGAAATATGTTATTCGGTATGGATTTTCTAATGGGGTGAAATAAAGGTATTTTATTCATAATTTAGTGAATGGGCGGTATACTCACATATAATATGTGTTTTAATAATGTTAATAGTAATATTAGTAGTTTGATGGGTAGATCTGTTTGTAATAAGTAGGTATTGAGGAATAGTTAGGGTAATTTTTTAAGTGATATATGGCGTTTAATTAGTGATTATTATCTAAACACTCTATAGTACGCATAGAAATATATATATATATTATCTTATATACCTATTATCTATACAACCTATCCTCTGATATGATATATATAAATACTAATATTTAATTCCCTAGATATCCTTATATATATACTATATATATATTCCCTTTATAACCTCTATATTATTCTTTCTCATTCGCAATTTTATTATGACTATATATATAATACAAAAACTTACCTATTTATATATATATATAAACTTTAATCATCACTAATCTATTATATATACTAATATACTATATATATATATTATAAATCATATATATATATATTTAGTTTTTCTTATTCAAAGTATATAAAAAAAATTATTTATTATATACTATAAATGGTATATTGTTTTTAGAAGTTGCAATCGTGAATTATCAATTGATTTTATAATAAATTTATATATATATTTACTATAGTATATTTGTGCCCACTACTAGATTAGTTAATATATATGGTATTATATATAACATAATATATACATATTGGGTAAATAAATGATTCACTATCAATATACCTATATATTTTGCAATATTACCATAACATAATAATGCCTATATTTGATGACATAATCCATATCTTGTGTATATATATATCTACACTATATTATTCTAGATATATACTACATTCTTAATCCTCATATTTTTATTATCACAAAATTAAACCTAAACTTTATATTATATATATTATATATTTGGTATTATTTATATTATATTTTTATTATAGTAATTTTATTATATTTAATTTTTTATTTATTAATTTTATATAGTATATTATATAAAGTATACTGTATACTAGAATAGAGTAGCCAATAGTTTGTGTATTACGTATATATAATATATAATAATTTTGTATATATAGTACTCTATATATATACTATCGAAATTATATTATTTTAAGGATTTCTATCATATAAATAAGCTATATATTATTTTATATAAAGGCATTAAGCCTTACAGACGCCAGAGAGAAAAGAATTGTTCTCAAGCGTCTTGATGATGAAAGGAATTATATCCGGATAGTGCTCTTTCTTTATCAACTTATAACAATATACTATCGGATAATAGAGAGAAAAATACTTAAATTAAAGCTCGAGAGAGAGCAAAAATGCCCAGACCAAATTAACCTCTTGTCGTTTATAATATTATATATTATTATATAATTATATTTATTATATATATATTTTATATTAATATTATATATATATATATATTATATATTATAAATACTATATAATAATTATATATTAATCATTACTATATATATATATATATAAATATAAATATTATTATTATTAATATTTAATATCATATATATATATATAATATATTATTATATATTTTAATATATATATATATATATATATATATATTCATTTATATATGTATGGGTTATGAAAGAATTGAAGGTGGGGGTGGCAGGGGAAGAGTTGATTTATTAGATTCGATGTGATATACGAAGGAAGGAGTGGAGGAGTGACTAATAAGTATTATTAATGCGCAATGATTTGTTTTGTGTGGTGAATCTGAAAGTAGTAAGTTTAAAAGGTTTGGTAGAGGATTTAAACAGGGTGTGTAAAGAGGGTCTTTGAAAGTGAACGTAGATGGTAAGGTTATAGTTATGAGTGAGTGTAAACATGTACCTTTGATTGTGAAGTATATATTAATATTAGAATGTTAGAAGCAGCTTAGATAACAAGTGTCTGAATTTAAATATATTTAGGATATATAGTTTGGATCGTAAATGAAGAATAAGGATAATATTGACAGAGTGTGGTAGTGATTATATGTTGTGAATTGGTATAAAAGGTATGAATTGGTGCGAATTAATAATCGACTGGTGAGTTTAATGTATTAAAGGGGTACTAAGCTACTTTAAGTGCTCTAGGGTCTTACATTGAATGGTTAAATATTGTTGTGTTATATATACCTATATTGTGTTTTAATGTATATAGTAAGTTATAGGTACTCTATGGTTCATGGAATAACAGAGAGTATAATATCTAAAGTACTATTTATATATATTAATAATAATATATATATACTATATTATATATATATTATTATATTAATTAATAATTATATATATATAATATATATATATATATAATATATATATTTAATATACTATAATATTAATATTATATAATATATATATTATTATATATATAATATAATATATGTATATTGTGTTGTTTTGTTTATATCTAATTGTATGCTATCTAAACTAATAATTAACTACAGTTTTATGTATGGGAGAGGTGAGGTTAGTGTAGTTATATAGGAGGTTAAAACGCGACTGCCCACCGGCCTCGCAGAATCCTAGGTTTTGGTAGTAGGAGAAGGGAAGTGGAAGAGTGAGAAAGCACATGACGCAGGATAACACAATCGTTTGTAAAGTGATATTTTTTTTAATATTCAGACCTACCTTCTTGGGTGTTTTTTAGTGCTTTTTTTTTATTTTTTTATTTTTAACGTTTTTATTTTTTTATTTTTTATTTATTTATTGTATTTTTCGCGGATTCCCCCCCCCTTAAGGATGAGGGGGGGGGCGTTTCAGAGTTCACCAACGCGTTTTCGCTTAACCGCAAGGCCCGCGAGCGCAACGAACCGCCGCACCAGCACTGCAACCACGCGCCCGTTTTTCCGGTGTTTCGCAATCCTCGTTTTTTTTTATAACTCATCTACCTTCATGGTCCTTTAATCCGAAATATTTCAGTTTATTTCACGTAGGATCATGAATGTATTTTAATATCCCACGAATGATCCAATAGACACATACACTCACCTTATACACACACCACACCACCCTCATCACCCAGTCGCTCCGCTCCTACCCGTTCCCATTCACCGTAATCTCTATACCCGTTCACCTCACGTGACTGCTTTATCTGTCTGTGCTCTCCAGGGAGGTCTTCCCAATTCCCCTATACCATAAATTTCATTGAACCTATGAACTTAGCATTATATTTTCAAATTCGCCTTTCACCATCTATATATGCTATGTTTTATGCACGTATATATATATATATATAATATATATATATATTTATATATATATTATATTTCATATATAATATATATATATATATACCTATATATGCTCGAGTGTGTTCTTCTGGAAGGTTTCACAGGTATCCCGACCCCATGGGTCCTCTTTGAGGAGTGGTCACCAATGTCATTTTAAATACACTAGCCATTGTCATATGCCCAGACGTTTGCGCCTACATGTAATATGCCATCATGCGCTTTGGCGCATAACATCTTTTTATCTTCTGGATGCGAATCATCCCATCCCGCAAGGAATACATTAAATTGCGGGAATTTAAAAAATGTGACCTAAACCAGTCACTAACCGAACTGGAACTCGACCCGTAGCCTCTTAAGGAAGTGTTTAGGACTTAACTAATTGGGCTCCGTCTGAATGCCCTTAATATATAAACATTTAGTCCTTACATATAAAAGATCTTATACATAGCAAAAATTTGGAATCATCTATTTCCATACTTTTCCCAAATTGAATCTGGAAATTTTATATCAATTTGCAATTTATATAATTATATATATATATATTATTAATATATTATTTAATATATATATATATATATATATATTATATATATAATATATATATATATATATATATATATAATATATATACATGGGCGTCGCCATATGGGGGGCAGGGTAGGGCCATGGCCCCCCCTAGGTTTTGAATCTCATGAGAATTTCCCACCAATTAATTTTTTTTTAAGATCACATGGCTAAACGATATATATATATATATATATTAATATATATATATATAATATATATATATATCTATATATATATATATTATATATATATATATATATATATCTATATATACTATTTAATATATATATATATATTATATTTGCGTTTAGGTTTGGGCTTGGTGGGGTTTTCCTTGTTTTAATTTCTGCCCCCTCCTTGAAAGGGCTCTGCCCGTGAGTTGTGGTAATCTGTAAAAAAAAAATATATATTATATATATATATATATATCGAAAAGCCTATTTTTTTTTTATCTTCAGATACTTTGTGGCTGGAAATGTAGGGGAGGGCCATGCCTACCCTGGCCAGAACTTGTACGCCGCTCATGTAATACCTCCATCCATGCATTCGTTGTTGCCCAATCAGAGAATCGTAAGACGTTTGAAATTAACTTTTCTAAATTGTATGTATTTTTTTAAACCAGGCATTAAGACTTTAGATGCATAATAGCTTTTTTATTTGCTCTCATCTTAATAGGAATTTATTAACGATGAGATAATTGAAGGACTGTTAATGGAAAAAATTTGGCAAATAGTCCTGGAAGAGAGGTAACTGCTTGTGTGTTTGAGAAGCCGAAAGAAGTAGTGGAGGTGGTTAAAGAATATTAATATTATTATCTGACAAAGTACTACTGAAAAATATGGATAAGTTTATAACTAAAAGGCCTAGGATTGATAAGGTTATCACCTGTGATTGAACAAACTACGACCCATTTATGCAGTTCTAGTTATGTTGATGATAATTCAAGTGTATTGAAGCCATCTTGGTTATTGAATATTAAATTAGTAGGTGTTGCTACTTGGGATATGTGTACGCAAGAAGGAAAATGTCCTAGTATTGGATTAACATAATTGGAATCGATATTAAAGATTAAAGTTTGACTTATTAACAAAACGTACAAACCACCAATTATGTACAATTTTAAGATGCTAAAGAGGAAAAAAACTCCTTTCCTTTATGAATAGCTAGATTGCACAATTCTTGGCTAGCGTAATTCTAAAATATAGAAAGGATCGTTTTGTAGATTGTGTGGCTTATTTTAGACATTCTATCAAAAGAGACATAATTTGGCTCCTTTATTGTAAAAACATTATAAAAATATAAAACATGCATCCATGTGCTAAAGTCCATGCAAATTTCAGAATGGCATAAAGATGCCTCAGTAGCAGCACAATCTAATTTTATTAGATTGTGGTAGCAGCAAAGATTAAAAACGAATACTAATAAATAAGCGTGTGAGTGTAAACTGATGGCAACTGCTGTTGCTGACCCTTATTTAATTAAAAAAAAAAATAGGCAAAAATTGGGCACCTATAGCATTTCGTACTTTAAATTTTGTTGCATCGTATGATGTCGTATTAGAGGTGCAGCTGCAGATACGTCAATTTTTCCGATTTGCTCTAATTCAGAGTAAAAGCTGGAGATGTTCTTGTGGAACATTTGAATTCAAGCGGAGTATAAGCTAAAAATGCACATCAAACATATGATTCAAATGAAGCTTAATATTTATTTGTGGGATAAAGTTGATAGTAATTCAAATTTTGGAATGAAGTAAACAATTGTTAATATTTCTCTCTTTTAGCAGACGAGGCGCAGACATATCCGGAACAGACAGCTATCGATTGGTGTTCGTTCGCTTGATAAGGATCTCAACTCAATGTTCGTGAAGAATTTCTAGGCTTTACTCCTCTTAAAAAACTTAAAGCTGAAGATATAGCCAGAGCTATATTGTCTATTACATAGATATTTACAATTTAAATATGAGTAAGCTTGTTGGACTTGGTTTGATGGGTGCTCCACCATGACTGGCAAAGAAAATGGAGTTCAGAAGTTAATAAGAGATCAGTACCCTAAAGCCAAATTTTTTTTCATTGTTTGTTCTTTGTTTCAATTTAATTATTTGACTTAAATACTGTTCTTAGAATTTGAAACACTATTGGAATAAGTAAAATAATTTATAAATTTTTCCGTGGAAAAATTTGGTGGCTAAATAATTGTTTATGCGAAACACGATGGTCTGCCAAGTATAAGTCAAACTAGGATATTTTTAAGAAACAATTTTTAACTCAAATAAAATTATCATTAAAAATTCTCTCATCTGATCCAGATGGAACGCAAGCCACACGAACTGCAGCATGTCAGCTTTCATCAGCAGCAGGAAGTCCTGCATTTCTCATCATGACGAAATATAATTCATATTTGGAGCCTATAGGAATATTCATCAACTAAAGTAATAAATTTGGATGAGGTTATTGTCACATAGAAAATTTTTTAATATTTTAAAACTGTGGAAATGAAATAATGCAATCTCTTTTTAAAGCAATTTTCAAAAAATCTAGGAATTTTGTGAAGATTTTTCATTACCACGTACAGTATCCAAAAGAATTCCAGCCTCAGGGACATCAAAAAGTTCTGCTGAGGATTGCTTCAGAGTTTCACCATTTATACCTTACCTTGATTCTCTCATTCCATCTTCAAGTATCAAATTTTCGGAAAACAATATAACATCGACCTTTCCCTGCATTTTACACCCAATTAGGACAAGAAAATTAACCAAATCTGAATATTCAAAAAAAAAATTTGAACTCATTATAACTGAATATATCATTAACAACCTAATTGGTGAAGCAGAATCCTCGTTTAATTAAAGGAAGGAATCAGATAGGGAACAAATAAATGAGAAAATGAATTACAGTACATTACTACAAAATCATTGCACATTTTCCCCAGCAGTTCCACAAGCTATCAAAGTATTTCTATCACTTCCACCAACTACTTGTGCAATTGAAAGTTCGTTTAGTACCTTACGACATGTTAAAATGTGGCTAGGGTCAACTATTTTCAAACGAAATATTAAATGGGTTATGTTTACTAATCATTCACGGGGAAAAAGTTTCACGTCAAAAACATCAATTGATAGAAAATATTATAACTGATTTTAAGAAAGAAAAAAAGAAATATTAAATTCTTATTTTCATGCTAAAAAGTAAATAAATAATCTTCTATCAAATGATGTTTTTGACGTGAAACGTTTCCCCAGCGAATGCCTAGTTACATAGCCCATTTAATCTTTCGTGTGGAAATAGTTGACCTTAGCTACGTTTTAACATGTCGTAAGGTACTAAACGACCTTTCAATTTGCACAAGTAGTTGATGGAAGTTTGGAAAGTACTTTGATAGCTTGTGGAACTGCTGGGAAAAATGTACATGATTTTGTAGTAATTGTTACTCATTTTCTCATCTATTTGTTTCCTCTATTTGAATCATTCCAGAAATTAAACAAAGATTCTGCTTCACCATTTAAGGGTGTCAATATTATATTCAGTTATAATGAGTTTATCAATGTTTTTAAATATTCGGATTTGGTTAATTTTCTTGTTCTAGCTGGGTGCAAAAATGCAAGGAAAGGTCGATGCTATATTGTGTTCCGAAAATTTGACAAACTCAGAGATGAAAATGAGCAGATCAAGATAAAGTATAAATGGGCAACTCTGAAGCAATCCTCAGCAGAACTTTTTGATGTCCCTGAGGCTGGAATTCCTTTGGATACTGCACTTGGAATGAAAAATCTTGGCAAAAATTCTAAGATTTTTAAAAAATTCCTTTAAAAAGAGACTGCATTATTTTCATTTCCATCAGTTTTAAAATATTTAAAAGTTTTCTATGTGACAATGAACTCATCCCAATTTATTACTTTAGTTTGATGAAATATTCCTTATAAGCTCCAAATATGAATTATATTTCGTCATGATGAGAAAGTAGGACTTTCCTGCTGCTGATGAAGCTGACATGCTGCAGTTCGTGTGCTTGCGTACATCTGGATCAGATGAGAGATTTTTTAATGATACATTTTATTTGGCTAAATGTTTCTTAAACATATTCCTAGTTGATTTGTACTTGGCAGACCATCGTGTTTCGCATAACAATAGTATATTAGCCACCAAATTTTTCCACGGAAAAATTTTATAAATTATTTTACTATTCCATAGTGTCTTCGAAATTCTACGAACAGTATTTAGGTATTAATTATTAATCTGGAAACAATAGGCAACAACAATGAAAAACATTTGGCTTTAGGGTACTGATCTATTATTAACTTTTGAACTCCATTTTCTTTGGCCAGTCTCGTGGAGCACCATCAAACCAGTCCAACAAGCTTACTCATATTTAAAATTGTAAATATCTCATGTAATGACAATATAAGCTCTGGCTATATCTTCAGCTTTTAAGTTTTTTAAGAGGAGTAAAGCCTAGAAATTCTTCACGAACATTGAGTTGAGATCCTTATCAACGAAACGAACACCAATCGATAGCTGTTCTGTTCCGGATATGTCTGCTGCCCTCGTCTGCTAAAGAGAGAAATATTTACAATTGTTTACTTCATTCAAAATTTGATTCCATATCACTTTCCACAAATAAATATAAGTTCAATCTGAATCATATGTGATGTGCATTTAGCTTTTACTCCGCTTGATTTCAAATGTTCCACAAGGACAAACATTCTCCAGCTTTTACTCTGAATTAGAGCAAATCGGAAAAATTGACGGTATCCGTGCTACCTCTAATAGCGGCATCATAAGTGCAACAAAATATTAAAAGTAGAATTATAGGTGCCATTTTTGCCTCTTTTTTTTTTTATAAATAAGGGCTCAGCAACTTGCAGTTGCTCACTAACCCGCTTATTTTATATTATTCGTTTTAAATTCTTGCTGCTACCAGGAATCTATATATAGAATTCGTGCTGCTACTGAGGCCTCTTTATGCCATTCTGAATTTGCATGGACTTTAGCACATGAAGGCATGTCTTTATATTTTATAAATGGTTTTACAATAAAGGAGCCAATATGTCTCTTTTGATAGAATGTCTAAATAAGCCAGCACAACTACAAACGATCCTTTCTATATTTTAGAATACGCTAGCCCAGAAAAATTGTGCAGATCTAGCTATCATAAGGAAAGGAGTTTTTTTTCCTCTTTAGCATCTTTAAAATTGTACATAATGGTGGTTTGTACGGTTTGTTAATAAGTCAAACTTAATCTTAATATCGATTCCATATGTAATTTCCAATATCTAGGACATTTTCCTCTTGGTACACTTATCTCTGTCGTTCACCAAGTAGCACAAACACTAAATTTAAATATCATAACAGATGGCTTCATACCACTTTGAATTACAATCAACATTACTAGAACCAGCACTAATGGGGTTCGTAAGTTTTTCAATCAAAGTAAATTTTAATCCTTCAGTATT
>JABUQX010061579.1:70000-78550 GCA_015478945.1 Trachelipus rathkii
AGAAATACTTGTGCCAGGTCTCTATCAAAAGCTTTCGATATGACTAACGCCGCAGAAAAAGATTCACCGAAATGTCGAATAGCAGAGGACCAAGGATCGGAAAGAAGAGAAGAATCATCAGAAAAGCGTTTCTTACGTAATCCATATTGTCAATCAGAAATTAGATTAAAAGAATTAAGATGTTTCCAAATCTTATTGTTGAGAATAGATTCGAAAACTTTTGGAAAAACTGGAGGTAAGCAATAAGACCCGTAGTTCGATTGTTCGAAGAGGGGTTCCTCCCCTTTTCGGACACAGGTTTGCAATAATGAGCGATGTTTCCAGCAAGAAGGTTGGTCGACGTGGAAAGAAAGATGAAACAATTTATCAAGGTAAAGGACAGGCTCATAAGCATGAGTTTTAAGCAGTTACAGGAGGAATACCGTCAGGACATTTTTCCTTCTTAATATTACAGCTCATCAACAAAAAACATAAAAAAACACAAGCTTTGTGAAGAATTTTACGAAACTAGACATAATGATTTGGAGAGGATGGAGAGAAAGAATAGCTTTCCGCATAATGACAAGGTAGAGTTAGAAGAGAAGATTTGAGCGAAGAGTTCAGATTGGGCAGAGGCAGTATATATACATTGGAAGGAACAAATTATATATATATATATACTATATATATATATATATTATATATAATATATTATATATATATATATATAATATATATATATATATTATATATATTATATATATATACTATATATATCTTAAAAATATTTTATATATATATATATAATAATAATATATATATATATTTATATATATATATAATATATATATATATATAATATATATATATATACTATCATATATAATATATATATATATATATTATATATATATATAGAAATAATAAGCTCATAGAAAGGATGAAATTTGAGATTTGCATAGCGGAGGGAGGAGTAAGGAGTAGTCCCACCTGAAGAAAGATGAAATGCACGGAATACGCAAGAGAAGTGGAGAAAGGAGTCGGAGTCAGAGAAGGATGGAGTCGGAGAAAGAGTCAGAGTCAGAAAACTTAAAGTTTGCACCGGCACCGGTGCTGGATCCCGTGCGGTGCTGAGTTAATAAATATTCGTTTAATCCCATATTGGTGTCTTTATATAGGTTTATAAGGTTAAAGAGCTTTAATATGTGGGTTGCAAGGTCGTAAAGGGTGTCCTGGGACCACCCCCGAAGGGAGGTTCCCCATAAGAAAAGTACAGAGTGCGTGACAGAAGACTATGGAAGGAGGAAGAAGGAGGAAGAAAGAATGAGAAAAGAGTAAAGAGAAATAGGAGAAGAAGTCAGAGTTGGTGCCGGCACCGGTACTGGGGCCGGTGCAGTGCTGAGTTAGTAAATCATCGCTTATCCCCATATTGGTATTAATGTATATAATTATAAGGTCATGGAACTTGAAAATGAAGGATTTAAGCTCCTAATAGATGTCTGGGGACACCTCCCCCAGAGCGAGAGGGTCCCAGCTGAAATAAAAGAAGAGGACATGCTCGGAATGCAAAACAGAAGAAAAATGAGGAAGAAAGAAGAGGAATAAAAAGAAGCCTCATGTGTCGGAGCAAATAGGCCATAGCCTGCACCGGTGTTGGAGCCGGTGAGGTGCCGAGTTAGTAAATATTTGTTTAATAATACAATATCGGTATCAGAATATATGTTAATTAGATAGTAAATCTCAAATAAGATAGTTTCAAGTTCGTAAAGGGTGTCTGAGGACCCCTCTGGGGCTGAACCCCAAAACCTTGGAAATTGGTGTAGGAGGATAAAATTTGGCACATACCTTTCTTATAAGGGATCCTCGTCGCAGCCGGGGTTGCGAGTCGGTACGCTCAAATGGTGTTTTGACTGAGCCCCTAAACCATGGAAATTGACATTGAAGGATGAAATTTGGAGAACACACAGAAGAAGATGTTAAAATATTAATTATTTTTTAATTTATTTTTATTTTATTTGCGTAAAACATTTTGTTTTTACTAAAAACTTTGTTCCTTTTATGTTTATAACGTAAAAAAATTGCGTTTTTACACACCCTAAAGCAGTAAACTAGTAAATCAGTAAATCAAACCACCCGCCTCTCCCCTCCCACCCATCCATGATCTATAGATCAATTGATCTATTGATCTATTGATTCAAGTCATATTTTGTATAACATAACAAAAAACTTTTATTTATTTTTATTTTATTTTGTTTAAAAATGTTTTTTTTTACCAAAATTTTTATACTTTTTATGTTTATAACTTAAAATATTTGCGTTTTTACACACCCTAAAGCAGTAAATCAGTAAATTAAACCACCCACCCCTAATATAGCACCATCCATGATCTATTGATCTATTTATCCAAGTTATATCTTGTGTAACATATCACAAAACTTTTATTTATTTTTATTTTATTTGTTTAAAAAATAAATATATTTTTACTAAATTTTTATTCCTTTAATGTTTATAACATAAAAAATTTGCGTTTTTACACACCCTAAAGCAGTACATCAGTAAATCAAACCGCTCCTCCCACCTCCCACCCATTCATGAATCTATTGACATATTGAATCCTATTATCTACTTGATTCAAGTCACGTTTCGAGTATCATTTTGGATAAATATAACATAAAAGTAAGTTCTTTACATACTGACCAACGAATATATGCGGACGTAACAAAGTTTCACATTAATAAAGCTAACCATAGAATAACCTGAACCAAGAATATAATGTACAACAACAAACCTAACATACCTTACGCCCGAATAAGCTGCTAACATTAACAAAGTTCCATATTTAACAACAGTAAAGTAACTAACATTGCACACAAAACGTAACCTATTCACACTTTTTCAAACATATCTAACATATCGTTGTTATTTTTACATTAACATAGTAATATTTAACAAAAAGATATCATAACCTTACCTAATTATCATACTAACCAACATATACCTAACGTAAAAAGTTTTTACTCCATAAAGCTAACCTAAGCGTAATTGAACTAAAGATATAATGTACAACCGACAACCTAACACACCTTACGTACGGATAAATTGCTAACATTAACAAAAGTTCCATATTAACAACAGTAAAGTAACTAACACTGCATACAGAACGTAGCATTTTCCTACTTTATCAACCATATATCTAACATATAATATAATCATAATAATATCACCTAAACTAAGAATATAATATAGAACAACACACCTAATATACCTTACGTACGATTAAACTGTCAATATTAACAAATACACTAATTAATATACAAAACGTAACCTACTCCCGTACTCCTCCTTTACAATAGTTTTTTTACTTGTAATAATAAAAAAAATTTGTCATAATCATAACCTACTAACATAGTGAACTACGAATAAATGATAACACAGAAAAGTGTTTAGCTTGTCAACAGAGATCAACATAAACAAAGAACCTAACCTAATAACAATCTCAATCTTTACTATACATAACCGAACAATTTTCAGGGGCGAGTCCCACTACGTGGAGATCACCCCCAGAGAGTTTCGTGAAGACCCATCTCAGGGTACCCCGAAAGGATTGTAAGCCCATTTGGGCTGTGCCCTTATGTATCCGCTTACAATCCCTTAGGGGTACCCTGAGATGGGTCTTCGCGAAACTCTCTGGGGGTGATCTCTGCGTAGTGGAACTCGTCCCTGAAAATTGCTCGGTTATGTATAGTAAAGATTGAGATTGTTATTAGATTAGGTTCTTTGTTTATGTTAATATCTGTTGACAAGCTAAAAACCTGTTATCATTTAAATTTGTTGTTCAGCATGTTAGTTAGGTTATGATATGATAAATTTTTGTTAATTATTACTAAGTTAATGTAAAATTAACATTTGATATGATAAAAAATTGGGGAGCAGGTTACGTTTGTGTGATTGGTTGTTTTACTTTACCCGATATTAATCAGTTGTACTTGGTTAATTTTGCGTTTTATTTCGTACGTAAGGCAATATTAGGTTTGTTTCTTGTATACATTATATTCTAGTTTAGGAAGATATTATGTTAGCTTATACTGAATGTTAAAACTTTGCTATGTTAGCATTTATTCGTAGTTCAATATGTAGTTAAGGTTATTGATAAATATTACTATGTTTATATAAATTAACAAAATTAACATAGATATGCTTGGAAAAAGTTGGGGGTTAGCTTAAGTTTTATGGTCAATGTTAGTTACTTTACTGCACTTCCCGTTGATAAGCAAAGAACTTTGTTAATGAAAGCTATTCTTCGTAAGTTAGGCTATGTTTAGGTATGTTGTTCTTTATTCAAGTTAGCATTTTTTTTGTAGTGAAGATAGTTAGGTCTAGGTTATGATAATTTTGTTAAGTTTTTTGTTAAATATAACTACGAAGTAAAATTAGCATTGTTATGTCGGAAAAGTGATGTTAGATTGAGTTTTGTATGCAATTTTAGATACTTTACCTTTGATAAGTAGGGAACTTTGTTAATGCTAGCAGATTATTCATACTTAAAGTATGTTAGGTTTCTTGTTTTACATTATCTTCTTAGTTTAGCTTTTGCTATGTTAGCTTTATTGCCAATTGTTTAACTTTTGTTAATGTTACCAGTTTATTCGTGAGTCTGGGTGTGTTATGTATGTTATGCTCTTAGTTTAGCTTTACTGAGGCTAAAACTTTGCTGTGTTTTGAAATTATTCGCAGGACAGTATGATAGTTACGTAAGGGTATGATAAATTTTTGTTAAATATTACTATATTAATGAAAAATTAACATTGATATGTTAGAGACATGCTTGAAAAGTGTGAATAGGTTACGTTTGTAAGTAATGTTAGTTACTTTACCGATATTAATCAGTGTGCATTGTTAATGTTAGCAGATTATTCTTACATAAGGTATGGTAGGTTTGTGGTTTTACATGATATTCTTAGTTCAGGCTATGATAGGTCAGCTTTATAAATGTGAAAACTTTGTTATGTTAGCATTTATTCGTTTTAGAGTATGATAGTTAGGTGAGACTATGATAATTTTTTGTTAAATATTACTATGCTAATGTAAAATTAACATCGATCTGTTAGAGATATGCTTGACTAAGTGTGAATAGATTACGTTTTGTAGGTAATGTTTAGTTATTTGGTCTGGTTATGTCATGGAACTTTGTTAATGTTAGCGCGTTTATTCGTGCGTAAGGTATGTTAGGTTTGTCGTTGTACATTATATTCTTAGTTCAGGTTATGGCATGTTAACTTTATTGATGTGAAAACTTTGTTACGTTAGCATATATTCGCTGGTCAGTATAATAATTAGGTTGGATTATGATATTTTTTTTTTGTTAAATATTATTATGTCAATGTAAAATTAACATTGGTCTTTAGAGAATGCTTGACAAGTGTGAATAAATTATGTTTTGTATGTAATGTTAGTTACTTTACTGCTGTTAAGTATGGAACTTTGTTAATGTTAGCAGTTTATTCGTGCGTAAGTTATGTTTGGTTTGTCGTTGTACATTATTTTCTTAGTTCAGGTTATGCAATGTCAGCTTTATTGGTGTGAAAGCTTTGTTAGTTAGCATATATTCGCTGGTCAGTATCGTAATTAGGTAAGGTTATGATAAATTTTTGTTAAATATTACTATGTTAATGCAAAATTAACATTGATATGTTAGAGATATGCTTGACAAAGTATGAATAGGTTACGTTTTGTATGCAGTATTAGTTACTTTACTGTTGTTAAGTATGGAACTTTGCTAATGTGAGCAGTTTATTCGTGCGTGAGTTATGTTAGGTATGTCGTTATACATTATATTCTTAGTTCAGGTTATGCTATGTTAGCTTTATTGATGTGAAAACTTTGTTACGTTAGCATAAATTTGTTGGTCAGTATATTAGATGTATATAAAGAACTTATTTTTATGTTATGTTTATTCAAAATGATACTCGAAATACTCGAAATAGATCAATAGATCAATATATCAATGGATCATGAATGGGTGGGAAGCGTAGTTGGGAAGGCGGTTTGGTTTACTGATTTACTTTTGCTGATTTACTGCTTTAGGGTCAGTAAACTATTACACTTTACTATGATATTTTATTCAGAAAGCTTATTTTTATGTTATGCTTATCAAAATTATACTTGAAATATGACTTGAATCAACAGATCAATAGGTCAATAGATCCATAGATCAATAGATCAATAGATAAATAGATCAAGGGATCATAGTTGGGTGGGAGGGGGTGGGGTGGGTGGTTTGATTTACTGATTTACTGCTTTAGGATGTGTAAAACAAAAACAAATTAGGTTATAAACATGAAAAGAACAAAAATTTTAGTAAAAACAAAATGATTTGGACAAATAAATTAAAAAATAAATAAAAGTTTTTTTTAAAAAAACAAAAACAAATTAAACACAAAGTATAAATGTAAAGTGAAACTTATAAAATAAAAATAGCAAATAAAATAAGCATGTTTCAACTTAGAAAAAAATATATTAGTTGACATTTATAAAAAGAAAACGAGAAAAAAAAAAACACCACAAAAAAAAAAAAAGAAAAAAAACGAGATTTGAAATATAAATGTCAGTCTTCAATCTTTAGAATACGGATTAGCTATGGGCGATGCAAAGCAAATGACGATCTGTACATGTTTGAACAGAATCAGTCATGTGAACATTAAGGCTGTATTAGGGTAAGATAAACAATGTATTAAGAAAGATAGGCGGAGAGAGAGACGTAATAATTAATATGCTCTATGCTCTAAGTTCATATATATATATAGTAATATATATATATCATATATATATATATTATGATATAATATATTTATATTATAATATATATTTATATATATATATATATATATATATTATAATATATATATATATATATATATATTGTACGACATATGATTACGTATGTATTTAATTAGTAATTAGGTAAGGTTATGATAATTTTTTGTTAAATATTACTATGTTAACGTAAAATTAACATTGATATGTTAGAGATATGCTTGTCAAAGTGTTAAAAGGTTACTTTTTATATGTAGTGTTAGTTACTTTACTGCTGTTAAGTATGGAACTTTGTTAATGTTAGCAGTTTATTCGTGCGTAAGTTGTGCTAGGTTTGATAGTACATTTTATATTCTTATTTCAAATTATGCTATGTTAGCTTTATTGATGTGAAAAACTTTGTTACGTTAGCGTATATTTGTTGGTCCATATGATAATTAGGTGAGGTTATGATAATTTTTTTTTTTATATTACTATGTTAATGTAAAAATAACAATGATATGTTAGAGATATGTTTGAAGAAAGTGTGAATAGGTAACGTTTTGTGTGCAATGTTAGCTACTTTACATTTGATAAATATGGAATTTTGTTAATGTTAGCAGTTTATTCGGGCGTAAGGTATGTTAGGTTTGTTGTTGTACATTATATTCTTAGTTCAGGTTATGCTATGTTAGCTTTATTAATGTGAATACTTTGTAAAGTTAGCATATATTCGTTGGGCAGTATAAAAAGAACTTATATTTATTATGTTTATCCAAAATGATACTCGAAATGTGACTGAATCAATAGATCAATAGATCAATATATCAATAGATCATGAATGGGTGGGAGGGGTGGGGAGGGCGGTTTGATTTACTGATTTACTGCTTTAGGGTGTGTAAAAACGCAAATTTTTTAAGTTATAAACATAAAAAGAATAAAAATTTAGTAAAAATATATATATTTTCTAAACAAATAAATTAAAAATATATAAAAGTTTATTAGTTATGACATATGTTTGATCAATAGATAATAGATCAATAGATCAATAGATCATGGATGGCTGGGGGGGAGGGATGGGTTGTTTGATTTACTGATTTACTGACTTACTGCTTTAGGGTGTGTAAAAACGCCGCAAAATTTTTACGTTATAAACATGAAAAGAATAAAAATTTTTGTAAGAACAAAATGTTCTAAGCAAATAAAACAAAAATAAATTAAAAATAATTAATATTTGAACTTCCTCTTTCTGTGTGTTCTTCCAAATTCCATCCTTCTACGCCATTTCCAAGGTTTTGGGGTTCAGCCCTACACCATATGAGCGTAGTGACACGTAACCTCGGTCAAACCCTTCCCTTAATAAAGAATAAGGTGCAGTAAACTGTCTATCTCCTTCAGGCACAATTTCCAAGGTTTTGAAGCTCAGCCCCATCTAACGTTGACGCACTTGAAACTATCCTTTCATCTCGAGATCTACGATTTTATAAACATATATTTTGACACAATATTGTATTATTAAACAATATTTACTCACCTCGGCGCCGCCTGGCTTCAACACCGGTGCAGGCTTATGGCTCATTTGCTTCGACACGTGAGATTTCTTCTTATTCCCTGTCTTTCCTTCCTCCTCTTATTCGCTCTGTTGCAATCTCAGTGGATTTCTTCTTCTTTTATTTCAGTTGGGACTCCCCCCGAGGGGGTCACCAGACATATCTATTAGGAACTTGAATCCCTCATTTTCAAGTTCTATGACTTTATAAACATAATACATTGTACAAA
>JABUQX010061580.1:0-28730 GCA_015478945.1 Trachelipus rathkii
CAGCCTTCTTTTATATACTGCCTACTCATAGGGCAGCCTTACTGACTGCCTATCTCTATGGCATCAGTCTTATCTCTTTTGACTGCTAACCTATACTCAGTCCTTTTAACTGTATCCTTACTCCTATATTGACAGCCTTCTTTGACTGCCTAATATACCTAGGCAGTCTTTCTTAATAATCTGCCTATACCTTTGACGCAAGCTTATACTTACATGTCCTACCTATGGCAGTTATCCTCCTTAAGAACTGGCCTACCTATAGGCAGCTCTTTTTGATATATTATATAATATATATACCTATATAGGCAGTACCCTTTCTTGATCAATGACCTATCACTATAGGTACATGCCTTCTTTGATTCTGCCTTACCTTGCAGTCACTCCTTCTTTTTTTGACTGCCTGTCACTAGGCAGCCTTCTTTGTAACTTGCCTACCTAGGTTCAGCCTTTCTTATAATATTGCCTCTATATATAACCTATGCATGCACCTTACTGATCTGCCTACTGCCTACTGAGGCAGTTTTACCTTCTTGACTGCCTACCTGGCAGCCTGGCAATTTTCTTGACTGCCTACCTATGGAGCCTTCTTAACTGTTGACTGCCTACCTAGGATGCCTTCTTGACTGCCTACCTAATCAGCATACCTTTCTTATAACTGCCTATAACTACTAGGCTAGCTCTTCTTTGAACTGCCTATTACCTTAAGGTCCAGTGTTCTAACTGCCTACCTTTAGGCCGCCTTCTTGATGCTCTACATACCTTAGGCATGTCCTTCTTAACTATGTCTACCTAGGATACTATAAGACTTTCTTAAGCTGTCTACCTAGGTACTAGCCTCTCTTTGGACTTGTTCTCTACTACTTTCATTACTTAGGCTCAGCCTTATCCTGATCTGCTATCCTTAGGCGTCCTTTACTTAAATTTGCCTACCTTAAGGTATACATTCTTAAGACTTGCCTAATGACCTAGGCAAGCCTATCTGACTGGCCTAACCAGGCAGCTTTCTTGTACTGACTCTATATCTACTTTAGGACCAGCCTTACTATGATCATGCCTATTTAATACTTAATGCAGCATTTACTTCTTTAACTGCCTACTCTATAGGCATCCTATTACCTTTTTCGACTGCATACCTGGCAGCCTTACTTAATACTACCTATAAACCTAGGTCAGTATCTAATCTTTAACTGTGCCTACCTAGGCACAGCCTTCTCTTGACTGCATACTCCTATGGCCAGTTAATCCTTCTTGACTTAATATATTACCTAGGCAGCTCCTTCTTTTGATATGCACCATACCTAGGCAGTTACTCATTCTTGACTGAGCCTACCTTGGCTAGCCCATCTTTGATGCCTACCTTTAGAGCAGCCCTTTCTATTGACTGTCCTGCCTAGGCACCTCTGACTGCCTACTACTTATGGCAGTCCTATATTCTTAATTATGTCCTATACCTTGTCATAGCTCTCTTTGACTGGCCTTGCTCTATAGGTACCAGTCACTTCTCTTGCGCTCATTATCTATATACAGCCTTCGTTGATACTGTCATACCTTAGGCAGCCTTCTTGTACTACTATCCTAGATAGCAGCCTCTTGACTGCAATCTATTACCATATATAGATACGAGCCTTTCTTAAGACTTCTTCCTAGGCCAGTTTTTTTATTACTGCCTCATCATACTAACTTAATAGGTCAGCCTTACTTAAACTGCCTATCCTAATCTTAAGGCATGAATCCTTCTTGACTGACCTACATAGGTCATCTTAGTTAATATCTACTTCACATGTACTTATACCTAGGCAGTACCTCATTCTTAAGAATGCCTATACCTAGGCAACCTCTTGACTGCCTACCTTGTGACAGCCCTTCTGACTGATATGCCAGGCAGTACCTTTTATTACTTGACTCAGTCTACATAGGCTAGCCTTATCTTGAAACTGACCTACCTATTGCGTCAACTATCTTGACTGCCTTGCTAATGCGCAGCCTTGCTTGAATCTAGATACTACCTTATAGAGCAGTAGCCTATACTTTGACTGCTAACCTAGGCACAGGCTTTCGTGGACTGCAACTACACTAGGCAGTCCTTCTCTACTTTGACCTACCTAGGCATGCTGCTACTTGCGTTTGTCTACTAGAGTCAGCCTATTGTATGCCTATATCCATAAGGTACTAGTTCTTTATCTTTACTATGCCTACTAATTAAGGCAGTGCACTTCTATTATACTTGGCCTACCTTAAGGCCAGTAATACTTTCATGACTGCTCCTATCGTATACTAGGACTAGTTTCTTCTTAGACAGTCCTACTAAATTCAGCCTTCTTAAAGTACTGCCTAACTCTAAGGCAGCTCTTTCATTGTAAACTGATCTACCTAGGCAGTCCTTCTAACTGCCTAATTAGGCAGCCTTTCATTAGACTATGCCTACCTAGGCGGATCTTCTTAAATACTGCCTACCGTATGGCTAGTCCTTCCATTTAGACTTCTTGATCATGCTCTTAACCTAGGCAGTCTTCTTAACTTTCCTACCTAGGCGCCTTTCTATTGATTAGCACTATACTCATATGAGCAGTCCCTTATCTTAGATACTGCCTACCTATTAGGCAGTCTATCTTAATCAATGCCATACCTTGGCTAAGTCCTTCTATTAGACTCCTACCTAATATATAAGGCAGCCTTCTTAGAATAACTGCCCTTACTACTATGAGCAGTTCCTTCTAATTTCACTTGCTCATACTACCTAGGCAGCCTTCTTGACTTGTCCTTAATACTACTATAGGGCTTTATGAGACAACGTCCTTTCTTAAATATGCCTATCACTTAGCAGCCTTCTTGAACTGCCTGCCTAGTCACCTTAAGCTTGAGCTGCCTACGCTAGGCAGTCCTTATCTATTACTGAGCTCTATTACCATAGTGCCAGCCTTCTTGACTGCCTTACCTTAGGCATTAGTACTTATATCTGACTGCCTACTTAAGTTACAGTTTCTTAACTGATTTAACCTATATAATAAGTACGCACTTTTCTTGACTGCTACCTAGAGTACAGTCCTTTACTTAGGCCTTAATCCTATATAGGCTATGACTTTTTACTTAATACCTATGCCCTACCTAGTATAAGACTCTTCTGACTGATTATCCTAGGCAGCCTTCTTTGAATATTTTAATCCTAGGCTCAGCCTTCTTAAATGCCTATCTATGGAACACCTTCTTGATAACTACCTATTTCTATAGGCAGCCTTTCTTGACTTAGCCTGATATCTAGTACAGTCACTTTCTTAATGAATTGGCCTATACTAGGACACGCCTTTATCTTCAATTCACTGGGTCCTACTACTGGTATCAACCTTCTTGACTGCCTTACTATACTATAGGCAGATCCTTCCTTGGACTGTATTACCTATATAGGCAGTATCCTTTAACTGTTGAATCTTAATATCATTTATGGTTATATTATATACCTATAGTGTCGCCTTTCTTAAATGCTATCATAGGCATACTACTTCTTGACTACTAATTACTTAAAGGCAGCCTTCTTGACTAGTCACTGACTAGGCTAATCTACTTCATGATCTGCCTTCCTTATGCTTCGCCTTTTTAGCTGCATATATACCTATAGGTCATGGTCTTCTTAACTTGCTCTCTATCTTTTAGGCAAGCCTTTCTACTTCGACTGCCTATCACTATAAGGCAGCCTTTGTCTTTGACTGCCTCACAACTAATAGTCATGTATCCTTCTTTGACTGCCTACTTCATATATATATTACGGCTAGTTTATACCCTCCTTGACTGCCTACTCTAAGAGCTACCTTCACTACTTGGTACTCATGCCTATATAAGCGATTAATCTTATTGAATGCCTTACTCTAGGCAGTTATACCTTCTTAAACTGCCCTACCTAAGTTAATCAGCTCTTATCTTGACTGCTACTATCTATGAGCAGCCCATTTCTTTGACTGCCTACCTAGGACAGCCTTTATACTTATGCACTTAGTCCTATCCTTAGGACCTTCAAGACCTTCTTTAGATCATATAGTCTGCCTAGGCACGTATATCATTCTTGACTGACTTAAATCATGAGTCAGCCTTCTTGACTTGCCTACTCATAGGCAGGCCTTCCTGACTGCCTACCTGGCAGTCTTATCTCATTTTTAACTGCCCTATACTCTATAGTAGTCAGCTCTTTCTTTAATACTGCCTTATACTACTAGGCAGTCCTTTCCTATGAACTGCCATTACCTTAGGCAGTATATCTCCATTAATCTTTATACCATTGCCTATCCTTAGGTCATGTCCTTCCTTTTGCTGCCTATTATACCTAGTAGATCAGTACTCTTACTTATTTACGACTAGCCTACCTATAGTCAGTATGTTTTTATATTATGCCTGTTCTTTCGACTGCCTACTCTTAATATTAAGCCTTCTTACACTTGCCTACCTAGGCAGCCTTCTTTGTAATCTGCCCTCACACCTTAGGGTAACAGTCTTGCTTTTAATCTTCCTACCTAGACAGCTATTCTTTTAGTCTTGAGCCTTACCTATATGGCAGTACTCATTCTTGACGCCTATACCTTAGCAGTTCCTTCTTTAACTGCTCTAATCACTAAGTGTCAGCTCATTCTTGAACTGCACTTACCTAGAGCTCTTCCTTGACTAGCCTACACCTAGGTATACCTAGCCTTTTTTTGACTGCCTATAAATAATAGGCAGCCTCTTTGTATCTGCCTTATCCTAGGCAGCCTTCTTATGCCTTACCTTAGCATAGCTGCTTCTTTTAGACTGTATCCTGCCCTAGGCATAGTTACTCTTTCTTGACTTGTCCTAATATACTATGAGTCATCAGCTCTTTCTTGACTACGGCCTACCTACTAGTAGCAAGCCTTCTTTGACTTAAAGCTAGTACCTAAGGCAGTATTAGCCTTAATTCTGACTGTCCATACTACCTATTAAGTCAATGGTCTTCTTGACTGAATTTAACCTTTTTTATATTTAGTGATCAGACTTATCTTTAGACTGCTTTACTCTAGGTTAGCCCTTCTTTAATCATGCCTATACCTTAATGAAGCAGCTTTTCTCATTAATATCTGTACCTACCTATGAGCAAGCCTTTCTTGACTGATTCTATACCTATAGGTCCTAGCTTTTCTTTGACTAAATATACCCTAATAGGTCTACCTTCTTGAATGCCTATTCTATAGTGCAGCTCTATTACATTATGACTTAACCTAATTCTAAGGATCAGCTTCTTGACTGTCCATGATACTATGCTTTACAGCCTTACTTTAGACTGCTACTCATTAGGTTTCTATATAGTCCTTACTTAATTGCCCTATTAAAATCCTAAAGGCAACCTTCTTGTACTGCTCCTTACTCACTAGGCCGCCTTTCATGATCTGCCTATCTACTAGTGCTTAGTACTTTCTTAATAATATCTCAGCCTATCTCCATAGTGCACTTTCTTGACTGCCATACCTTAATGGCAGTACCTTTCTTGATCTGCCTACCTATATATAGTAACTCAGCCTTTTCCTTGACTGCCCTACCTAGGCAGGCGTCTATATTACTTGACGGTCCTACTACATGGGCTCAGCCTTTCTGCGTATACTGACCTGCCTAGGATAGCTAGTTTCTTTAGACTGTCTACCTATATAGGTATGACTTCTTACTCTGCCAACTTTTACTAGTGACATATCACTTTCTAATTGACTGCCTACCCTATGACATGCCTTCTTGAATTACCAACAATGTCTATTATTTAATTTTATGATTTATTATATATATATCTGCTACTACCTAAGGCAAGTTATCTTACTTAACTATAGCCTACCCTAGGCAGTCTTCTTTACTGCTACCTAGGCAGCCTTCTTGACTTTCTACCTAGGCATATATATACTTACCTTATTTGAATATATATTAACCTTTCATATTAAGTGACCAGACCATCTTGAATGCCTTTATCACATTAGTGCATTAGTCACTACTCTATTGTACTGCCCTTACCTAGCAGTATCACCTTCATGACTGCTTGCCTAGTGATAAGCAGTCCTTCTACTTTACTGCCTATAAACCTATGGCAGGTATCCTTTCTTAAATTTATGTCCTTACCTTATGGCTGACCTTTCTGTCTGCCTATTCACTATAGGCATACTCATCTTAGTACTGCCTATCCTACGTACAAGCTTCTTTAGATTCATGTCCTTCTAACTCATAAGGTCATTATGATTACCATTACTAGACTGCCTACCTATATGTCTAGCTACAGTACCCTTCTTAGACTGCTCTATCATTATATTTCAGTATCCCTTACTTTAACTGCCTATACCTAGGCAGTCCTTATCTGACTGCCTACCTAGGTCCTACGTTAGTTCTTAACTGCCTACTACTCTCATGGCGTCTACTTTTCTTTGATCTACGCCTAACCTATGGCAGCCTTCTATTAACATGTCCTACTCTAGCTGACAGCTTATTCTTAACTGCCTTACTAGGCCTGTCTATTATATCTTGACTGCCTTACATATCTAGGCAGATCCCTTCTTGAACTGGCCTCCTATAGACTGCAGTACCTTCTTTAATTAGCCTACCTTGGAAGCATATCTTGAACTAGCTCTGTCTTCCTAGGCATGCCTTACTTGACTGCCTATATCCTAGGCATGCCTTTAACCTGACAATGCCTCCTATAGTGACAGTTACTAACTCCTTCTTCCTGACTGCTCTATCCATAGGTACAGTCTTCCTTAACTGCCTACCTAGGGCAGTAGCCTTTCTTAACTCATTACCTAGGCAGCCTTCTTAATACCTACCTATAGCCCTAGGCAGCTTTATCCTTATCCCATACTTCCGCTGCATACCTTAGGCAGGTATATGATACCTTCTTGGACTAGCCTACCTTTAGGCAGACCTTCTTGACTATATACCTTAGGCAGTATTGTTCTTCTTTCTATGAATATGCTATACCTTAGGTCAATAATGACCTTTGCTATTGACTGCGCTGACCATGAGGACATGACCCTTTTCTTGATCTTGCCACATACCTTTGTGCAGCCTTTCACTTGAACTGCCTATGCCTAAGCAAGCCTTCTTGACTGCCTACCTAGGACAGCCTTCTTAATTGCCTACCTTTGGCAGCCTTCTTGATTGCCCTGCCTAGGCATACGACCTTTCTATATGTAACTGCTCCTCCTAGGCAGCATTAGTTTCCTTACTCATATGTACTATATATATTAATAGTCCTATCATCTAGGCAGCGCTTTTCTTTGTAATACCTACGTCTATAGCTAGTCCTTCATTTAGACTTGACCCTTCACCTAGGACCAGTCATTCTTGACTATGCCTTTCTCATAAGATCATAGTATATTCTTTTTTTTAACTGCCTCTCCTTTAGGCTAGATTCCTTCTTTCATTGACTAGCCTAACCTAGGGTCAAGCCTCTTTACTTAACTGACTACCTTAGGTCTAGTCCCTTCTTGACTGCATACATAGGTATTGTACCGTTTCTCTTTTTGTAGAGCGGTATTTACTATCCATATGCGTGATGTCATTCTTTAGAATATGCCTACCTATAGGTTACACTACTAATATTTAGACTGCCTACTCTAGCAGTACCGCCTCTTGAACTGAATGCTCTAGAGCTATCAGCCTTTACCTATTTAGTGTACGCTCATACCTAGGCAGCTCTTTCTTTAAAACTGCCTACCTTGGCATCTATTCTTGACTTGACTGAACCTAGCAGCCTTCTTGACTGCCTTATCCTAAGTGTGCTAGTCCTTTCATGACTTGCCTACCTAATAGGCATGTCTACTTCTTTACTGCCTACCTTTAGGCTAGCCTTCTTAACTTAGAGGCCTAACCTAGCATATCCTTCTTTGGGACAGTCTCTACTTCAATTCTAGTTCCTCTAACTGCGCGCTTGGAGGGGTCGCTGTGCTTTGAGCCCGGTACTAGCTTAAGGGCAGTCTCCTTCTTATCCGGCTCATAATTATATATAGGTGATTTACTAGTTTCCTCATGGATCTGCCTAACTGGAGGGAGGCGCGTGTGTGGGCCCTGGTTGCCTTGCTAGTTCCTGCCTTACCCATAGGCTCATGGAGACCTCGGTTGATCGTGCCTGACCGTCTTATGAGTCAGTCTTTATTGTCTAACTCTTCCTTAGGCTCCTTAGGCAGCGTCCGTTGCTCTGTATGTTCGCTTATTTCTTCTGTGGAAGTTTCTGATCACTGTCCTAAGTTCGCTTATGGTCTATAGTTCGGTCTTAACGACCTTTACTCTCTTATGTGTCTTATCGTCAGTTTGGTCTGTGTACTGTATACGGGATTGGTGTTTACCAGTCTCTTTCTCTTGACTTGTCTTCATTCTACCATATGGTCAATGCCTTTCTTTGTATTCTCGCCTTTACCTGACGGCAGATCTATTCTATCTTGTACATGCCGTACTCAGGACATGGATCGATTCTTTTAATTTGCCTACCTTTTACAGTTTTTTCACACGCGTTCGTGAGCTGTGCCTATGCTCTCATTGACCTTGCTAGATTCGGCCTATCATGTGTTGATGTCAGCGCGTTTTTATCTTTCGCGACTCGTATGGCATGGATCCTTTCTTGAGCGGGCTCTACCTTAGTCACCATTCTTTGAGCGTGCTATCTAGTTCGCATTCTCCTTCATACTGATTCATTCTTTACGCGCTATTTCTTGACTGCCTATACCTTTACCGACAGCTCTTTCTTTATTTGCTCGTTACTCTAGGCAGCTCTGCTTTACTGCCCTTACGCTAGGCAGCTTGGCATTCTTTGAATGCATTCCTGTCATGGCAATCCCTTTTCGACTTACATGAGTGCTAGTTCGACCTTACCTTGAATGAGTGCCGGTATCCGTGGCTAGCTACTTGACTACTATCGAAGGTTTGTTTCAGGCCTTTGCGAGCGCCGTGACTTAGTTGTCTAGTCTCTCTCTCTTCTCTTCGACTGGCCTCTTACTAGCTGCTAGCCTTCTTAGATGTGCCTACCTGGCCAACCTTCTTGTACGACTGAGCGTCCTTAGCCTGTCCTCTATTCTGATGCGCGATCTCTGAGAGTGCTATGTCTTTCTTAACATGCGCGTTTTAGCACTAAGGGGAGTCACCGAGTGCCTTTCTTAGAGCGCTCGAGCTTATACCATTAGTTGGTCCGTTCTTCTTAGCTTCGCATAATTTGTACTGGCGCTTCATGCACTTTTGCGCGCGTCATGCTAGGTGGCCTGCGGCCTTATTCTTTTACTGTCGCTTAGGACCTAGGCTAGCCGTTGCCTGGAGCTGCCGCATAGGCCGATATGGCAGTTCTCTTTTTTAACTTCCTACGTCGGCAGGTCTATCCAGTTGATCTCTTGCCGTATCGTGTGGGGGTGTCGTAGGCTAGGCCTTCTTTGACTGCTTCTTATGCTCTAGTTGCATATGGCGCGTTACTATCTCGCCAGATGCTCGTTTGAGTGGCTATGGCCTTTCTTTTCTTGTACTTGTCCCTATCGCGGCTAAGGCAGCCTTATCTTGACTGCCTAACACCTATGGCAGCCTTAACACTTGACTGCCTATCCTTAGGCGAGCCCTACTTGAACTTTGACCTAGCTAGAGGCAGACTTTTCTTTTGTCTCTTTTGTGCTTCTTATGTACTTGATCTTTGATATCCTGCCTGCTATGCAGCGCTTTCTTGAGTGCATGTGCTTTATCTCTAGGCAGCTCGTGCTTTTTGTACGTTACGCTTGATGTGCGATGTCTTTGCATTGACTGTCTCGAGCGTAGTGAGCGAGACTTCTTGCGCCTACTAGCTATGTCTTTGGGTTTTGCTTGTTACGTTGGATGATTCCCTGTTAGGCAGACTTTCTCACTTGACTTGCACTCGTAGGCTATCTTTTATTAATATGCCTATTTTCTTGGCAAATTTATTTCTCAATACTGCATGATTATGTAACTGATTACCTAGTAGGCAGCCTTCTTGATCTTATTATTACCTAGGTACACGCCTTCTTAAATGAGCCTTAATTCTATGTAGCTAGACCTTCTTATGCACTACCTATATCAGGCAGCCTTCTTATAGACTGCGTGACCTATGATGTACATAGCCTTATCTTGACTGCCTACCTAGGCCAGCTCTTCTTAATTGCTCAATACTACTAAGGGCAACCTTCCGGACTGTCCTAACTAACATTAAGGCCTTGACTCTTCCTTTGATAATTGTCCTACCTTAGCTGCAGTCTTCCTTAACTGTCCTACCTAGGCCAGATCCTTCTTATGTACTATGCCTACTCATAGTCAGTAACCTCTTGACTTGCTCTACCTATATAGACTAGTACCTTCTTAGACTGCCTACCAGTAGTCTAGCCCTCTTGACTTAGCCTTACTAGGCATAGCCTCTCTACTGACCTTGTCCATATTATACAGTACGTTACATTATGACTGCCTACCTAGGCAGCCTTCTTAACTGCCTACTAGGCGTACCTTCTTGACTTGGCTCTACTAGCAGCATTTACCCTTTGAGACTATGCCTACCTATAGGCAGCTTTTTTGACTGCCTTATACCTAGGCAGCCTTCTTGACTGCCTTGCCTAGGCAAAGCCATTTCTATTGAACTGCCCTACATAAGGTCAGCCTTTCATTGACTATGCCTACACTAAGAGTCAGTTCCTTTTCTTTGTAATCTGCCTAAACCTGGCAGTTCTTCCTTACTGTCCTCCTACCTAGGAAGCTCTCTTATACTGCCTACCTTAGGCAGCCTTCTGGCATGCTTATATAGCGCATATTTGCTATAAACCTGCCTAGCTCGTTCAGGGCAGCTTATATCATTTAATATTGACTACTCATATGGCAGCTCTTCTTTGACATGCCTACCTAGGCAGCCTTCTTGACTGCTTACCTAGATAGCCTTCTTGACTGCCACTTCTTGACTACCTACCGATGCAGCCTTCTTGACTGCCTTACTCATAAGGCAGACTCTTATCTAACTTATCCTAACCTCTATAGGTCAGCATTATCTTGACTGGCTTACCTTAGGTCTAGTGCCTTATTTTGACTGCCTACCTAGTGACTAGTATTATCTTTTCTTATAATCTTGCCAACCTATCGTGCAGCTTTCTTTGATCTGCACTCTATACCTCGGCTCAGTCTCATTACTTGAATCTGCCTTAGTCCTCGGGAGGCAGCATGTGCGCGTTGATGTCGTCACCTAGGTCTATGCTCTTCTGGTGATGCTACCTTAGGGGCAGTGTTACAAGCGCATCTTCGTAATCCTGCCTTGTTACTACTCGTTGAAAGCGCCTTCCTTGACTGCCTGCCTAGGCAGCCTTCTTGACTGCCTACCTAGGCAGCCCTTCTGAACTGCCTACCTAGGCGCCTTCTTGACTGCCCTAAACTTATGTGTCAGCGTCTCGCTTGCGTTTGACCTGCCTCTAGCGCTTGAGGCAGAGGTCCTTGCTTTACTTGATTACCTGTTTTACGTTCTATTGTTGTTTCTTAGGACTGCCATACCTAGGCCAGCCTTCTTAACTGCCTACCTAAGGCATATGCCTTTCTTACACTGTCCAGTTACTCGAGCAAGTAATGTCCTGTGTTTGCATTGCTAGCGTGCCATACACTCTTACGGCTGCCAGCTCTTCATGGTACTTCATTGGATTTGTTATTCACCTCTCTTAGGTTTGTCTAGCTTCACTTCATTAGTAATTGTCCTAGACTGATAGCACGAGGCAGGGCCAGTGTGCTTAATTTGAACTTCTCTTGCGTAGGGCTTAGTATGTGTATCTCGGTCTTGACTGGCGCTGAGGCTGGCATTTCCTTGTCTCTTTATAAACTGCCTACCTAGAGCATGCCTCCTATGTACTTAATGTTGCGCTCACCCTAGGCAACCTTCTGACTGCTACCTAGGCCGTCTTCTGGGTATATCATGCCAGCTTATTAGTGTCATGGCTTCTGTAACTGCTTATTCAACAGTTCAGAGTAGCCCTCTTCTCACTTTGACTATGCCCATACCTAAGGTCAGCTCTTCTATAGACGTGCCTTAGCGCGGATGAGAGCAGTTCTCTGGTACTTGATCTTCTAGGCAGCGAGCTTTCTCTGACGGCCACTACCTAGCGTGTCGCAGGCCTCGCTATCGCCATGCCTAGGGAAGACGCGAGCGCATGCAAGCCTTCTTAACGTGCATGCTTATCTATGTCAGAGTGGCGTCTTCTTGACTGGCCTACTTGGAGCTCTCTCTTGACCATGCACTACCTGAGGCAGCAGGGCCTTCCTTCGAGAGCGCCTCAACCTAGGCAGCGCGTTCTTCTGACAGCCTGCCCTGATGGTGCAGCTCATCTCATTCAGACTGCCTACCTAGGCAACGGTCTTGCTTTGACTGCCTACCTTTAAGGAGGCTGTGGACCGGTTGACGTTTTAGAACCTGCGCAACCTGAGGCACGAGGCTCTGCTTAAGCGTGCCTACCTAGGCAGGCTTCTCTGTGGCTTTAACTGCCTTACCTTATGTTACAGTTGACAGTGTCTCGGTAGCGTATTGCGTTGAGCATGTCTTTCTTATAACTTGCCTACGTCTAGTACGCAGCACGTTACTGGTTAGCGTGCACTGAGACCCGTGAAGGGCAGGCGTTACTTCATGGGAGCGCATGCCGTAGCGCCGGTAGGGCGAGCCTTCGGCCCTTGCACCTGGCCTACCAGGTAATCAGGGCACCTGTGCTCTAACCGCAATGTTTTGAGACAGTGACTACGGCAGGGGTACTGCGACGGCCATCGATACGTAAGAGACGACGCAACAGGCTTAGAAGATACCGCGGTATAAGGAGAGATTATTTTCATGAGTAGAGACAACGATATTTAGGTTTCGTACCAGCCACTCACATGCGTCACTAGACCTGCATGTCGCCGCATAGCCGCCGCAGCCCAGGAAAAATCGTGTAAAGATGTGTTAGTGGAGGTAAGTGAGATAGGTGAGGGCGATACTAAACTAACGAGTGGTGCTGAATTTTTAAGATATGATACCGGCGACATGTTCGGAGTTCAGAGAATCGTCGGAAGAATTTCGGTTCTGTGAAACATTGGCTGGTAAACGAGATATTAGAAGAGCATGAATTTAGAATGAGTACCGAAGAGGACGTTTGTGTACCTGAGAAATTTATGTGAATTGAAAGTTTAAGGTAAAAAGTTAACTATCGGCTAGACTATAATTTTATAACATGAGATTAGGCTCATGTGTATTATGTAGTTGAGTATCATGCTTTACAATCATCCATTTGTTTCCAAAGTGGGGGCAGTGGAATAAGGGTGCCGTCAGTAAGAAACAGCGAGGTTGCCAAGTGACGGAAATATTGGAGGGGGAAACTATATGTTTATTCGATATAATAGTTCACATCGGCCATTACTGCATAGTGAGGGTTGTTGATGCATAAAAGTAAAGAATGTTTTACCTAATGTAAGAGCCACTAAAGTATGTAATAAGTTTAATTGTTAGTTTTGGATATGAGTTTGATTATTGGTTATTATAAAAAGAGAGAACAGAGTGAATTAGGAGAGAATTGGCGGTTGGCTTACGGACAGGAGTCACGGAAAAGAGAAGTCTAATTTTAAGTGCTGAGATGTTATGCAGCTTAGTTACGAGGAAGTATATAGTGAGTTATAATATACAGGATATAGTATAGTATATAGGAACGGCTAGTATAGAATAATGAGTAGCTAGATATAGAGTAGGAGTAGAAAGTAAGAGAAGTAGAGGTAATATACATATCGTATATAGGTATGAAGTGTAAATATGAGAATATGAGGCAGGTATAAGAGTGTATAGGTGGGGTACTAGTAAAGTAGAGCTATAAGTATACAGGATAGTAGATAGAGCAGGATAGGGGAGGTATCAGCGGAGGATATAGAGAAAGTAAATGAGCAAAATGTTTCTCTACTCTCTCTCTCTTCTCTCATCAATCGAGCGACGTCTCAATCGAGTCGACTATGCGGATACAGGCGAGCGATCAGTCGAGGCTCTGCTCGATACGGAATCAAGTCTGCGATCATGCGATCAGGATCAGGTCACTCATCGTCTCGCGTCTGGCTTGAGAAGTTACCAATGAAGACCTTGGGACCAGGAATGTAGCATATGTTAACAATATATAGCGAGATATGATAATTGTATACATTCAACTGACGTTCTTATTGAGGTTCTAGAGCATGTGAGTCATTTAGTTTATAGGTGTACATATATATATAATGAATAATATCATGCTATATAAATAAGCATGCATTTGGTAGATATATGATTTTATAAGGCGAATGTTGTGCATAGCATATTACGGGTAATATATTTAACTAAATGCTAATCTAAAATAAACCTACTCTTATGTAGCGCTTTACATTGCACGCTTGTGATATACGAATGTCAGGAGGGAGTTATATCTAGTGTTGCAGCACACAACTTTATAGACGAGGATCCTTGCTTACGCCCATGCAAGTAAGGTATATGAGAAGATATGGAAAAGGACTGAGAAGAGATAGGGGAGAATAAAAACTAAAGTGATAAGCACAACAATTGCGAGTTTGAGAACTCAGGAAGCAGGAAACACTTGATTCTCTTGGATCTGTCGTGCTTGAAGATGATAGTTGAGATAATAATTTGGGAGAGAGGGCGGGAGGACGAGACATTATTTTATTATCATTTTGATACGAGATTTGAGCACGAAAGTCTCTTTGTACACGATGCGCTATGAGAATATGACGGTTGTTGTGAGAATGTATATGTGTGTAGCCGCCATTCTCTATTCCTGTGATATGACGTTGAAATGTTTAATTACAGGTATATTGTAAGGTATATGTCATACATAGGATATTTTTAAAGTGCTAGTGTATATGGAGAACTAGAGGTCGGGGTAATGATCCTCACCGTTGAACAGTTATACTCTCTCGTCTATGCACTGATCTTGGGGAGTATCTGATATTAGTAGTATAAGAAATATAGGCAGCTATGGAGGATCGATATAAGAGGATGATGGTAACTCTAACGGGTTATATATATATAGTCTATAGATGTATAAATATAGTATATAGCGTATAAGTAATAGTTGACTACTGAGAGAACTATATGACGCATCAGAATCCCATTTAGTCAAAGGGTGATGACAATATGGGTCGGAAGTGGTTTATACGGGATGAGATGGTAATGAATATCTGAACAAATGCAGATAGACTCTAGGATGATTGTAAATGACATTTTCGAGGGAGAGGGAAATAGATTTGTAGTAATTCTACAAGGATGGACTGGTCGTGTTCGAGACACAGTAAAAAGCTTCAGTTACTCTATGTGGAGTTATAGACTGAGATAGATTCCGGAGGGGGAGATGAACAGGAATCGAGGGAAAGATCGAGAAATTTTCAAGAAGACTGAGGCATCTGTACCCAATATTGCATTCATCCAGCATGTGCCAAAGAAAGGTGAAAGTGCTAATGAGTGATGACACTTGGTTTTATAGCGATGCTTGACAAGCTGACGGAGCTGTACGTACGGAGCGAAGGAGTGTACTCTGACGGCACCACAGGAGAGTTGTGATACCGTGGAAGTGAGGTGTGTGGACCTGTCGCCGGGTGAGATGATAGGGTGTCTTAAATACGTGAGATAAGTCGATAGCTAAGTAGAATCTTAAGCTGGGAGAAATGGTTAGGAGAATGGGTGGAGATATGATGTGCGAGATAGAGGTTAGGAGCATGTTCCTGGAATCATGGTGGGAAAACGAACCAGTTGAACACTCGGTACGACAACATGTTAAATATTGGAGAGATGAGAAGATTACCCAGCACCGCACACCAAATCGTTACAGTACACCTTAAATATATACTACGTCCGTGACTGGCATAAGAAGACCAGGAAGAGCATGGGTAGATTGAAGAAGTTTGTTGGATCAGTATCTGCATATAGAGTCGAAGAAGGATACGAAACCTCGAATCAACGGTGTGTAAGTAAGAGACGATGATGTTAATAGCCGAATACAGGAACGCATGGAGGGGCTTTAACGTAAGTGTAACAGCGTGCATACGCCCTATATTACTTATACGCTGCTTGGGAGTAAATAGATAGAGAAATTAATATTTAACATTTATATATATTATATTATAATATTTAATATATAATATATATAAATTATATTTAATATTAATTAATATATATAATTTATATAATATTTTTATATATATAATTATAACTATTCACTAATATATCAGTTAATGTTGGTAGAGTAAATTATATATATATTATTTATATATTTGTATTAAATTACGCATTATATATAGGCTAGGGCTGAGTGATTTTTATATATTATTTAATATATACTTATTATATAGTAATAACTTGAGAGGGTTATTAGAGTCTATGTTATTATCTTGCCACTCTTCATATTATTATATAGAGCTGTAGATGATATTTATTTAAGATATTGTATTAGATTTTTAATAAACACTGAAAAACAATCATCTTTTTTTACAGTCTTCAACAGCAACAGTCATCGTCAGCTTGGCACACGCTCTTTCCTCTCGAGCCTTCTCTAAAGAGAAATTACAATCAAGTACCAGGTGACTCTATCATTTACACTCAATAATAAAATAAAACAAGCATCTTTTTATCATCAGAAAAAACCATATTTAATATATCTGAAGCAACTTACATCTCAGTCAACATAAGGTTAATCTGCCTACCTTAAGGCAAGTCCTTCTTGAAACTGCCTATCACTAGGCAGTCCTTCTTAACTTCCCTAATCCTAGGACAGTTCTCTATCTTGACTGTCCATATCCTGGTCACCTTTCTTAACTGCTATACCCTTTATAGTTATATTTTTTTTTTAACATATCTATTTATATTATTTATTATTTTTACTTATATTTGAGTTTATAGGTGTGGGCATGGATTTTAATATTATCGATGGTTATTAGTTTGAAACTTTTCTTATTTGAGGTGAGTGGATTTTAATTTGAAAGTGGGAGTTTTTTCTCATAATTTTTGGAAGTTGTTTTTATGTTTTTATTTTTATATTTTTTTATTATTTATTTTTAGTTTTTTTTTTTTTTTTTTTTATTTTTATATTATTTTTTTTATTTTATTATTTACCTTTTTTATTTTTTGTTTTTTTTTTTTTATTTATTTTTCTTTTATTTTTATTATTTTTTTTTTTTAATTATATATTATGTGTGTGTGTATGTAGTGTGATGTGTAGTAATGGTTTATGTAGTATAGTTGGTGAGTGTTTTATTATGTTACTAGATATTATGCAGCTTATGTGGTATATAGTTTATTCGTTAGTTCATATGTTTATTTGTTTGCACGATATGTTTGTTTTTGTTTTCTTGTCTTTTACCAATTCTGTCGGCTGTTGTCTTATTAGTTCTATTATATATGACGTCAGTTTTATTTTTTTTTTGCTGTTTTTTTATTTTTATTTATTCATGTATTTATATTATATTTCATTTAATTTATTATTTATTTCTTTCAGTTATTTTTTTATTTTGATGGTTATTTATTATTTTATTTTGTTTTGTTTTTTTTATTTGACAGTTGTTTTACCTTTTTTATTGTTATTTTTGTTTATTTAGGTTTTTTTATGACGTAAATATTCTCATCTACATTTATTTATTTTTTTTGTTTTTATGGAGTTTCATTGTGTTTGATCGTATTTTATTCTCGTTTGTTAATATAGTTGGTATTTCGTTTTAATAAGGAGTTTTATTTGCACTTTTTTTTTTAGTTGTGTTATAGATGCTAAGTAGTGTTTTTTTATGTATGAGGGAGTTAGTAATAATCCTTATGGAGTGATTTCTGACATGTTTGATCTTTACTATATTTTTCGTCATCACTAGTTATTTCCGCTTATGGTGATTTTGTTTTGATTCCGATATGCACACATAGTGTATCCTTATGATCTTCTTTCTTCCATATAGTTCTGCTCTTTACTCTTATATTCTATTTGTTTCTGATTCGGCTTCGTCTGTTCAGTATTATGGTATTAAAGTGTGCTATCTTCGTCATCATATCGCGCTGGTGGTTTTTTTTTTCGTATTTTTTTCTCTTTTTAATGGTGCTACTTTTTTTTGTCTCTTTTTTTCTCTGGTTAACTCTCATTGTGCTGCTGTTCACCATCCGTTTGCTCTTTTCTTGCCTTGTTTTTGACCTCCCCGCTCCCCTTCACTCTTATATACCTGCTTTCCTGCAGTCCAATACTCTTCCTTTTTTCCCCTCACTACTCTTCACATTATTTTGTACCTGCCATCCGTCTTCAACAGAATGAGTCCACCGTTTTTACCCACTCCGGACGCCATGAAACGATCACCGTGAATTGTGCCCGTACCTCACTATACTCCTCCTATCATGGAATATCTATCATCACTGTATGCGACCATGCTAAATAATACTCTATACACTATGCTATTTATTAATCCTCTAGCAAGTAGATAATATATTATCAATTATAATAGTTTGTAAACTTTAACTTCACATAAAAATTTACTCGAAGTTAATTTCTATTCTTAATGTTCCTCTCTCTTTAAGTTTGGAAATTCTTTTGCTGGTGATATTCATCGACTTACAATAAATAAGTCCTATGTTTTTTTGTGTTTCATCTTGGTAACTGGTTGAGAAAGTCTTGAATCAGTTTTTACACGCCCCCGTTCTGACGAATCATCTCCGAGCCTGTCATATGCCGCACAAGTGTCTCCATAATTCTTGTAATTGGATATTTTTGCACTCCCTAAACAGTTTCTACGCAGCCAGTCGTACCTACTATCTTTTAAGACTGTGGAAATAGAACCAAGATTTTAGGCCCAATAAGCGATGTTAGTTTTGTACTGTTGGTAAGAATGGGAAGTGGATTCCCTATTTTAAATCTCTGTCCGGTTCCTTGAAGGATTCCCGTATGCACCAACGTTCGCATTGCCAATCTATTCTGTTACCTTTCGCTTTCTGACAGTGGAAAGTCTGTTTGAAAATAGAGAGAATACAGCACATTCTTCAGTTAAGTACCAAAAGTGCCTTTCCATTGCTTTTAAAACTGCATTTGCACAAAGTATGAGTGTTTAAATAATTCTTAGAGTCATGCCATAGTTTGAGATCATTTATAAGCTGCATCAGCCCCAATGGATGAACAGAGCCAATTTTCAACGTAGAAAAGAGCATTAAATTTGCATATTGGCCTTCCAGTTTTCTGTCGATGTCCTGGTCATATGCCTGCTTGAGAACGAAAGCCAACATCGTTTTGAGCAGGTAGCAAAATGGGTATGGCTATCTCATCGAGGTGATAGCGCTGCTCCTGGTTTTCACCACCATGATTCCTCTGTCAGGTGTCTCCGAGAGTATCGACATCAATTCAGCACCCTCCCCGATAATCAGCACGTAGGCAGCAGTTTTTATTATGGAGTATGAAAAGTATTCCTCCTTCACGCGACTGGTAAAAGGATGTTTCAACATAGAGTTGCAACTTCTGTCTTTGAACTTGGCACAAAACACTTTATGTAGTTATAGTTGACCATAATTGATCTCTGATTAATAAAGTCGGTGTTTTCATGACCTGATGTTGCCAAACAATTCTTTGTGAACTGAACTCGGTATTCTTCACATTTGTGATTCAAACAAGCCAGTAGAAATATTTTTGCCTAAGAGCTTTTCACAGTCAACACCAAGCTCCACTTTTATCCAAAGCTTACATAACTGTAGTATTAACAACAAGCGTCTACATCCTGAAATCGTTCCACCTCATTGTCGAGTTAAACGTAGCTTTTGCTTTGCTCTCATCTGTTGTATTGTGATTACTAGGGATTCCAAGACCTTGCCTTCTTCAAAAGTCACAGCATGCAGATCACAGACTAATCTTTCCTTTTTTCTCCTTTTTGAAGTCGTGGTTTAACAGTTTCTAGACCATATGTAGTTTGTTAATATAATATATATTATTATTGATTTATATATATATATATATCCTATATATAAAATTATATATATATATACTTATATAATATATATTATTTTATATACAGTATCAACAAATAATTTATACCTTCCTCCTTCCTTCTTTCTCCTTCTCTTTCCTTCCTTCTCCATTTCCCATTTTTTCTTACCTTTTATATCCTTACCTCATTATTTATATATATATGACACATTATCTACTTATAACTATATTTCTTACCTATCCTTCCTTACACTATTACTTTACCTTATCCTATCCTTACCTTACTATATCACTTCCTTCATACCTTCTATTTACTCCTTCTTATCACTATATATTATATAATATATATATCCTACTTTCATCAATATATATTCTAGTCTCATACTATTCTCTATTACTATATTATATATATACTACTTATCCTTTACTTATTTACTATTATCTATTTACCTATATATCCTTTTTACTTTTCCTATATTACTATTCATTTCTTTACTCTTATTATCATTTATCTATATATCTACTATTAATAATATTATTTATACCTTCCGTTTTTGTCTTCTCTCCCCCATTATCGCTTAATATATATTTCTCTTCCTTATTACCTTTCTTCATCATTTTCTAAAACTACGAATACCGCTCTCACACTTATATCACTTTCCCTATCAGTCCTTACTCTTTCCATCCACTTCATATACCTATATTTTTGCAATGTTCGATGCTGCGTGTGGTCTCTTACCTACTATCCTTTCTTTTCTTCTTCTTCATTTCTTTCTTCTCTGTCTTTCTTCTCTCGTTATTAATTCTGCTATGCTTGTTCTAAATTTCGTGTCTCCTTATTCTGAATAAAATCGGCTAGGGTGCTTCTCCTACATAGTACCCTGATATCTTTCTTCCTCGAATTTTTTTTTTTTTAATGCAATGGTCCTAATATATATATATATATATATTAATAATATATATATATTATATATTATATATATATATATTATTATTATATATATATATATATATATATATATATATATATATATAATATATATATATATTATATTAATATATATATATATTATATAATTATATTATATAATATAATATAATATATAATATAGTCTGAAATCAAAGCAATCATAACGACTAGTTAGTAAGTATCAAGGTAGGAGGCCTGAATTATAAATAATAAACTGCAAATATATCAAAGTTTTAATAAATTTTCACATAATCAATGGTCTTCTGAATGTTTAGAACGTTAGCTTTCCTATCCTTACTGAATTACTGGATTCTCTTTCAGACGCTGTGAATTGAAAGTAATGAAAATATTTAATAAGATTATGTTAAAAAAAAAGTAAATAATTAAATCGTTTAAACTTAGTTTTGAATTTTTTGAAAAAAGGTGTGGTGTTCAAAATTTTGTTTAAAGTGGGGTCTAGAGTGTGTTTACCTTGTTGTTTGTTAAAATTGGGAAAGTTTTTAATACAAAGGGATTCAATGAGTTTACGTTGTGGTAGTACTTGTAAATGGGTGTCATGGTTGTAGTAATCATGCATAAAAAGGGACTCCCTTGTATAATTTGTATGTTTGAGGGGTTTTACATATGCATACTATGATGTTGGCTGTGCGACCAGGCTCTAATCCTAGGTCATTCAGGAGTATTCTAAACCTGAAAATTTAATCTGATTGTAACCCTCATGTATAGTTGGTAATTAATTACAATTCATTATCAGTTTGCTAGTAACCATTTACCATACATTGTATTTAATCTACCATCTTGATTATATGTTATATTTATACATATATGTACCTATTACTTTTATATTTGATTTATTATTATACATATATATCTACCCTCTTGATATTATTTAATTAATTATTTATTATTATTATTTATACATTTATGTTGTACAATATATAATAAATATTATTACATATAGTACTATCCTCTGTTGGTTTTATAATTATTTGTTATATTTATAAATTTTTATTAATAGATTGAGTATTACCACTTTTAGTTTATTTATGATTTAAAATAAGTCTGTGTATAAAATTTATATTTTCTACCGGCCTGTAATTATTATATTTTTGTATTTTTAGATATATCATTGGATTATGTTGACCTCTTTGTATGTACTGTAGTTGTTACTTGTTATTGTTCGATTGTTATTAGTATTTAGTTGTAACTTTCGCATCTGTTGTGTTTGCTTGTTGTTAGTATTTTGTTGTTGTGTTAGTTGGTGTTTTTTGTATTTGTCTATATGGATTGTACCGCTCTGGTATTGTATTAATGGCTCATTGATATTGTTTGACCTCTTATAGGTTTATTTGATGTGGTATTTATGATCTATCCAGGTATGCTGTGATCTCGCTGTGTATTTGGTATATACATATTATTGTACCCCTTTGATTATTAAGTATTATTTTCGAATATATAATATACCACCCTTTAGTTTTAATTAATTATTTGTTTGTACTACACTTAGGTCAATATCCACGTTTGATTGTTTCAATTATAGGTAATACTCAAGTACTTTAAAAGATTAGCGCTACTCTTGCAAGTTTGGGTTATATAATATTTATATACCGTATTTTATTTAAATTGAATTTGTGTCACCAAACAATAACGTCAATGAAAGTGGTATGTGAATATGATGAATTATAGTATATTTATACATATTTACTCCGAGACTAACTTCTTACCATTCAATCATTAGTGTTGGTTAATACTTCTTGACATTCTATTGTAACCTTTACAATGCATAAATTATGTATTTGCTAGGATTTTGAGGTAAGGCGATAATAATGAAAACCCCTACGTAGATGTATTTTTTTAAATAAGTACGAATTAATACAGATTAAAAAAAAATAATTGTAAAATTTATTAGACATACTTTGGAGAAACATTATCATTATTTATATAATGTTTGCGTTTATTTGTTTATTTAAATCACGTCTCACGAACATTGTCCTATTCTATGGACCATAGTATATTTATCATTTATACTAATATGATACCACGCAATTTGTTGAATGAATTGTATTATATCGATTATATGAACCCATGTTTATGATAATATAACCATATGATGTACCTCTTCCTTTTGATTATATGATGATTTATTGATAGGTCAATATATGTACCCTCCATATGTAAGATGTACAACTCCTCACAAATAATATCATGTACCACTGTTAATTGTAAACAAATAAATTATTATCATTATTTATTATCCACAGGTTCTTCTTTGTGAAAAACCTTTTACAAGGAATATTAATAATAACTCAATAATAATAATAGTATTAATCCCACTGATAATATATATGTATTATATATACTATTATCAATATGATGTATTACATCTATTGGTAATGATATAAGATATAATTAAAATATAACATATTATTATATAATCCATTATTATAATGTGTATTAAATATAATAAATTAATATAGTACGTATATAGTGATATGTATATATATATTATACATATTTGTAATCATGAATACGCATATTTAGCACATACAAATTAAACATTATAATCATCGATGTTAAAACGTAATTGATTAATTAATATAGTGTAATATATAATATTATTGTTAACATATATATGTACTCACTATCTGACTTAAATAGTATTAATACATACGTAATATGGTATATCATCATGTTATATGATTAGTATACGTATATACATATACTGGTACCCCTGTATATATATTAATTAGAGTATCATTTTTCATTAATATGATATATACTCACCTTATATATGATAGTAATACATATACTGATTACGCTCACTAGTATTAATGTATTATTAATACATATATTATTATTTTTTCGTACTATTATATTCATATTAATATATGTATATATACATATTATTATGTCCCAATATATATGTATTATATACTTATATATATTGTACTCCCTATAGATTATTATTAGTATATACTTTAGATATTAATATACATAATTATGTTAATATATCCATTTATATGTATATATATATATATGTAATATATGATATATATATAATTAGACCATTTAAGTTAATATATATGTAGTTATAATTATAATATTTATACAATATATGTACCTCACTTGATACATAGTATTAAATTAATAACAATATAATGTATACTCCTACTGTATATATATATATTAATGTATATTAATATATACATATATGATACCCATACTGTATATATGTAATATATATATTAATACATAGAACTTTCACACCATGTATAAAGGTAATAGTTTATTTAATATACATATTGATTCTTCTAACATATAATTATTAATAGTGTATATATATACGATATATGTTCCAGGTACTATAATATAGTATATAATATAATTTATATATATATTATCATATTAATTTTAAACAAGTCTCTGTATTATATGTAATATATATAATATATATTATATAGTATCAATTAATTTAATATTTTTATTAATAGATACATTATATTGAATATATTAATACATTTTAATATAGGTAAATCACCTTAATAATAATATTATATATTGATATTATATATTTAAATATATGTACCCTGTATATGTATATACAGAATATATTAAAAGATTACCTACCAATATGATATAATTTTAAATTTTTTTTAAAATTCCCCCCCAAAAAAGCACAAAAATATTATTGTATTTTAACAATTATTATAAAGTACCCTCATGTGTTAATATATGTATTATTATATACATATTATATATGTTGAACCCCTGATATATATGTATATTTATACATATATGACGTACCTTACTATAGTATATATGTTATAACATTATAATAATGTACCTATATAGATTAATGATATATATATATATATAATTTTAACTAATATTATTAGAGGCTGTTGCCTCCATTTATAAAATACTTGTATATGTAACGGTTACTCTAATGCACCTAAGAGATATTCATGTAAATTTATCAAGGTTACACATGTGAACATAATATTGTAATACTTGTTTAAACTTTAAAATTAACTAATGAGAGTAAAGGCGCCCAGGTTTGGCGTCCCTTTTACTAGAAAGGAGAAGGATTGTATCGAGGAGTAAGCTTTTTGAAACGAAAGAGTGAAGACGCAAAGCATGGCCTCCTTCAATACAATTCAATTATGAAAAGAAACAATAATGTTATTAACTTAAGGCAATTAAGCACTCCAATTGTTAACAAATACTGCATTGAATAAATATAATAAAAGAAAGAGTGAGCTTCTGTATGTTAATTGAAGAGGACGCATTTTGTGATTTCTGTCTCTGTGTAAAAGCATTCTAAAATATAACATTGATAAGCATAAATTAGAATGTCTAAAATATGAAAATACTTTTCCATGAATTAAATGTGTCATAATTTCAATTAAGTACTGTGTTTAACAAACTTAAAAATCGGAATGACAACTTTAATTTCTAATTTAGTTTGTTGAGCTAGTTTTATATATATTATATATATATATAATATATATATTATATATATATATATATATATATATATATATATATATATAATATATATATATATATAATATATATATATATATATATATATATATATAGTATATATATAATATATATATCCAGAAGGTGGGGCACTTCCGCACTTTAGTCCGCTAGTCCGCTAGTCCGCTCCGAGCGGACTACCAGAATAGGTGCGGACTAGCGGAGGTGCGGAGTCGTCAGGAAATTAGCGGACTTGCACGTGCGGATCAAAAAAAGTTTCCGCTCTTTTGTTCCGCACCTTTTTGAAAAATGAAAAATATAGTTTACTTATTAAGAATTCTTATTGGTTATAATAAAGAAATTTAATTTTTATTTTAAGTTTATAACTAATTATACTTTTAGTCTAAGACTTAGTTTTTTTAATAATTAAACTTCCAAAAATAATCTCAACGTCCTTAAATATAATATAATATAATAAATAACATTTTAAATTGTTTTTATAGACTGAATAGCTATTAACCTCATCTAATAACTTATTAATTATATTATTATAATAATAACAGCAAATAAGTAAATTAGCTCGCTGTAAAAACCCAAATATATATAAATATATATATATATTATATATAGTATCATATATATATATAATATATATATAATATTAATATATAATATATAATATATATATTATATATATATTATATATATATATATATATAATATAATTTATATATATTATATACTTTTGGGTTTTTACCAGAACCAGATTAGCATATATATATATATAATATATATAATATATATATATATATATATATATATATAATATATATAATATATATATATACTATAGCTACCGAGCTGTACGTGCATTAGCATCGACTCTGCAGGAGTCGAGGCTCTCATGGATTCTACTAAAGTCTTGGCGAAGTAGACCTTCTTATGGGTGGACAGGTGGTCAAAATATTTCAGAAGGGAGGCAGAATGATTAGGTGAGGACACCTTAAAATTAGCAATGGACTGTTGGAAGCGAACTAACACCAGCACTCCTCTCAACCAAGGACATCTTTGCCTTTCAGCATAGGCAGAATTTGTTGACCTTGTTAATATAATAAATACACCTCTCCCTAGTTTCTGCCTGCTGTAGAAGCGAATATTTAGTGTTGGTGGGGATATTTTGAGGCCCAAGGAGGTCAGCCTTAACTGCTTTTTAATTTTGAGCACCTAAGTCTTTTTGAAAGGTAATATGGATCTCTTGTCCTCTGAAGACGAAATTGAGGAGGAAGTGGAAAATCTTGAGATTTTGTAAATAATTCATTCATTTGTTTCCTATAATATTATAAATAAATTTTTGTAAGGATATATACTATTTAGTATTTTAATATTAAAATCTTTTGTGAAGTCCCACATTATTAGCGGGAGACGTGCGGACCGTGCGGACTTGCGATAGCGGAAGTTTGATGGTCTGAATAGGTGCGGAGGAGCGCTGGACTACGTTTTCTCGAAGTGCGGAGGTGCGCTAGCGGACTCCCCCTAAATGAGCGGGGCCCAACCTCTGATATAATATATATGATATATATATATATATATAATATATATATATATAATATATTATATATAATATATATATATATATATATATATATATATAGTATATATAGATATATATCATATATATATATATATATATATATATATTTCGTTCCGGCTTCTATTTTTTTGGGAAACGACATTTAATAATAAAAAGGAGCACCAATAATCTGAACATCTCAACAGGAAAACTTTAATCAACGTTTCGGGAAACCAAGCTGTTCCCATCCTCAGGACAATGCACTATAATAAACATCATAAGTAACAGGATTGAGAAAAAGATAAAAATTTATACAAGAGACACAGAAATGACATCAAAATAAAAAAAAATAAAGTCAATAAATATGGTGAGAAAGCAAATTAATCACGCAAACTAAAAAAAAATAATAATAAAGCAATTAAATAATAATTGATGTACGTGGAAAGAATGAAAAATTTGGAAAAAGAAAAAAAAAATTAAAATTACAGATTAAAACGACATTCCACTATAATAAATTATTTAAACAAAATTACTTAAGGCGTTTTCGATTTTGCACTTTTGCTAACGAAATGCTAAAATTTTTGTTCGTTTTCGTCAACCTAGCACAAAATCGTAAAAAAATGCTTAATCAACGTAAGGAATTTCTTTAATTCTGTATGGTTGCTATTTTATACAGAATTTTATTCTATATTACACAGAATTAGTGACATTTTTTTTACGTTTGGTGAGCCTTTTTTTACGATTTTGCGCTAGGTTGACGAAAACGAACAAAAATTTTAGCATTTCGTTAGCAAAAGTGCAAAATCGAAAATGCCTTTACTTAATTAAGGTCGGGTGACAGGATTGAGACGAAACACAAAATTGAGACTTCATAGCAGTTGTAGACTAAAAGGGCCACTGTCGTTCTTAAGACTAGGTTTAAGATTGTGAATAAACAAAGATTCCGAAACATGTAGGTTGGTTGAATTAGAAGTTTGTGCGAGTATAGTGAAATGGGAATGATAAAGAGCGTGATTTTTAATGTGAGAATGATCTCTGATGGCAGAATGGGTCAGGGAACAGAGAAAATTGTTTGTCCGAGAGGAAACACCTCGGTGCTCATCAATCCTGACTGTAAGTTAACGTAGGGTGCTACCCACGTAGATGGCTGTGCATTCAATCACATCATTCTACATAGAGCCTACCATTTAACTTCTCTCCTATTTTTTTAATGAATAACGAGGTTAACTTCCTTCTTAAATTTTTCACTTCTAATTATTTCTTTTCTTCATTAATCCACAAATCTATTAATTTTTATTTAAATGACAGATTTGACCCCAAACTAATTTATAGTCAAGCTAAAAACGAGACCTTTTTATCAGATTGCCCTATTACGACCCCAACTACTTAAAACTGAAAAAAAAATCTATCGCAGGTCCTACAGGACCACTATCCTCAACTCAACATCAATCTCATTTTCACCTCGTCCTTTAATATTTCATCCTTCTTAAATCACAAGGATAAAATTCCTGTTGCTCTTAGGTCCTCTGTTGTTTACAAGTTTTCTTGTGATGACTGAACAGCCATCTACGTGGGTAGCACCCTACGTCAACTTACAGTCAGGATTGATGAGCACCGTGGTGTTTCCTGCCGGACAAACAATTTTCTCTGTTCCCCGACTCATTCTACCATCAGAGATCATTCTCACATTAAAAATCACGCTCTTAAACATTCCCATTTCACTATACTCGCACAAACTTCTGATCCAACCAACCTACATATTTCGGAATCTTTGTACATTCACAATCTTAAACCTAGTCTTAAC
>JABUQX010061581.1:0-15000 GCA_015478945.1 Trachelipus rathkii
CTGGTCTGGGTAGGTGAACTCACAATATCGTTCAAACCTCCAGAGAAATTTATTAAAATCTTGTCCATCATCAGGCATAAACTTCGGTGGAGGTACGGCGCTCGGCCGAAACTCCCGGGCATGCAACTGCGTCAGCAGAGTAACTGACTTAGTAATCATTGTCAACTGAGCCTGCATAGCCTCCAAAGGGTCCGGTCTCACTGTGCCAACATCACTAGATGGAACCCCACCAAAATCTATCAATGGAACAGCAGCAATTGGTGCAGTATAATTTGTAGTAGTCACAGTTGATAGTGCGGGTGCGCTTTGGTATGACGCACTTGATGTTCCAGCGGCAGAATACATCCCACCACCTTCACGACCAGCAAAGTTTACTCTAGGTAGATTGTATCTTCCCAAACTACCTCCAACAACCTCCGATGCTCTAGGGTTATCAACTTCCCTGGACAGCTGAGAGTTATAATTGTCTCGCTCAAACGGGAATCGAAAACGTCCCTCCACAACCGGTGGCTTACGTTCTCGCTTGCTTTCTAGCTCTTGCGCCAACCTCTGCCTCTCCGCTTTCTCTTCATTCAACTGCCTCTGTGTCTCATTCAGAGCAGCCGTCAACCGTTTCAACTCCTCTAAAACCATATTTTTTTCTTCTACCTCTACTGGATCTCTATCTACTGAACCCCCCCGTGGCCATCCCCCGACAAATTGGAAAGGTTTAGTGCCCCAGAAGTCTCAATATCATCCATTCCACCTGCATTCTCTGCATTCTCAGTCATACTGTAATATTTAATCTTGGGGATGTAAAAATCACCCCTATAATGAGTCTCCAATAGCGACAGAGTATCCTGGCAGGGTCGCCAATTAATATGTAGCGGCGTGTAGGGGAACAAACCTTCCAACTAGCCAAAGAAAAGAAAACCCTTAGAGCAGAAAGCTAATAGGAAGAAAGTGCTCGACTTTATTGGCAAGAAAACGCCAGCCCAGCTGGTTCGCAACTCTTTTTATAGGAATGAAAAAGAAGGAAAGATCTCTGGATACTCTTTGTGTCGCTAAGGAGACTATCTATGAAATAAAACACAGACACACCAATTACTTATAAAAATATAATTAATAGAAAAATGATTTTACATATATACAACTTGTGCTTTGCACCATACATCTTTTTAATAAAAAAAATATATGCTTTAATATAGTTCAATACACCTATATAAATATGGGTGTATTCTTTATGAAATTAATCAATTTAGACAAATTATTTAATTATTCGAGTTAGATACACTCGTGAGTGTCAAAATATGTCAATGGACGGTTAATAATTATTAAATCGAAATATCAAAATATACATATATATAAATATATGTATATTTAATGTAATACAAAAAAAAAATAATATAGGTCAATACTCCTATATAAATATAGGGGTATTGTTTATGAAGTTAATTAAATTGATTAATAATATAATTTATCTAATTATAGTGGCTAATCAACGCTGACGGGATCGTAGAGGTTAATAAAATAGTATTAGAATAACGATCAATACACCTATATAAATATAGGTGTATTCTTGCGAAGATAACCAAATCAAGTATAAATTATTCAATTATATAAGTTGGTCAGAATCGAGAATCAGCAAAATATCGTGATAGAACCAAAATTAATAATTATCGAGTTAATTGTATCAAAATATACGTATATAAACATATGGACATTCAAATTAATACAAAAAACAATATCAGAATCCCAAAATTATTATAACTAAAAGAATCAGATTATTTATAATATTAAATTATATATGTATAAAAGTCAACCCCGAGCATACATGATACTCAAAATACCCCCATATACATATGTGTGTATTTATAACAAAGTAATCTTTCTTGGCTAACAATGATGCTGAGCAATGAAATCTTTCGTAAGCCAAAATGCTAATTAAGAGAATTATTATGTTTGAACGTATTTACGCATACAGATCAACTACCCTACAAAACGGTGACATAACTTATTCCATAGTAATATAGTGACCCTCTGGTGGAGCACGCGTCGCGTAGACGGCAGAATATACGTCGGACTGCTTAATCCAGAACGATCAAGAATTTTGCAAGTCAATGTGGCTTTAGGCTGGAGCACGAGCAAGTAAGGACCAGGAGGTGATAACGTGACACAGACCCTGGCCACAGAATAAATTGGCCCGCTCCCAAGTTGTGGATCGCTTTCAATTTAGATCCGGATATAGTCCGAGTTTACATCAAGGCTTCGATCACGAAAGCTCCCAGCCTTGATCAAATGTGACTCGAGCCCTAATCAAATCGCTTCAAGATTTGCTCCCTGCAAAAACGCAGTTATCAAAAAATCTAACGCAATTATAGCAATATTAGAAAAACAAATAATGCTATTGACCAGAAAATCACAATGTAAACTTATAAGAACAGGGTACAATAAAAAGAACACGTACCCTAATGTGGGGAGTCTTTAACTAATTGATTTGAACGGTACAGAGTAGTACCAATAGGTAAGGCAGCAGAATACCAACAATTGATTTGAACGGTACAGAGTAGTACCAATAGGTAAGGCAGCAGAATACCACACTAAACTACACACTTATGTGACAGCTTTGACAATAATAATAACTTTATCAATTTTATTATCACCTAACCTGAAAAGGAAAGGTGATAATAAGTAATCAGAATAAAAATGTGGGCATGTATATTTTAGTATATTATATACCAAAATACACATAGACCCTTTACTTAGCTTTTAGGGCTAATTGAGTTGGCCCCACTACATAGGTATAAGATTCTCTCCTTTAAGCCTTCCACTGTGTGGCCTGAACCCACCATCTTCCGAGGAAACACAATCTGGAAAGGGAAAAAATGAAATAGCAGCAGGCCCATTACATTATCCCCCACCAGAAAATGCCTCATTTTCTCAGCAACCCGGGAAAATATATTATTTGGTTCAATACTAGGGTAACTGCAACCGCCAGCCACCCAAGTCCGCAAGATGGCAACATAATACCCCCACACATGTGTCATAACCCCACATATAATAAAATAATAATAAAAAATTTAAACAGAAAAAACAAATACCAAAATAGGAGCTCACAACATATGTCTCGATACACACACACGTTTTATAAACATATTTTATTAAATTTATACATTTATATCACAAAATATCATTTGAGAAAACATTTAAGGAATTTTTTTTTTTCCTTTTTTTTTCATACATAATATATTTGTATATTTATTTATATATATTTTTTTTTTTTTTCATTTATTTATATATTTTTTTTTTTTTTTTTTTTTTCAAAAAACAAAATACACAAAATTAAAGTATTCTTCTCTTTAGGTAAACAAAAAAAAAAATAAAAAAAATAACATTTCTTGTAAATTAAACAACCCCCCGGTGCATATTACAAAATGTTATAAAAAAAATAACCCCTTCTTTTAAATAAAGCCACAGTGTATATTACACCACCCCTGCACGATTACATTCATAGTGGGTTTATAACCTAAATAATATTTACAAGGTTGAAGAGAACTTCTGCTCTCTCATAGCCTGCAACATTTCCTGTGCCCGCTTGAGAATAGCGTCCCGCCGACCGGCAGACGCGCCCTCCAGCATCATGCACTTCTCCAGACCCTCCAAATAAAACTGGAGCCTCCTCTCCTCTGCCGCATGCAAGGCCTCAGGCGCCGACTCCACCACTTCCGCTTCTTCCAACACTTTAGGAGCATAATACACCTGGGCAGATTCTAGAGAAGAATCCGCCCAAGAAACAAGGCCCCACTCTGTCTCCACCGGACTCCCCGCCGCCGACTTAATCAAGTTTAAAGCCCCCAGGGACCCCGACAATTCGGAAAAGCCACCCTTCTTAAATGGAATATATGTGCTACCCCGTGTATTTCCACGGGTCAGCACAGGCGAGGCGACCAATGGCACCATTGTCGAGATGAGCTCCTCCTCGAATGACTCATCCAACAGATAACGACACTCCCCGGACTCACTCTTACCGGCCCGCGGAGGGGACGTTCCCAAGGACACCAGCGATGCCACCTCAATCTCTCAATCCTTTGCCATATTCCCCTGCGAAGCAGACGAGTCACCTATAGAATATGCAGGCCATGGATCGACAAGGGTCGGCACGTCGACAGGCCCCAAAACAGACTCCGGAACCCCCGGGGAAGAGCTGCCAACGGGAGAACCCCTTTGGGTCGGCCGCACCGGAGACTCAGGCACGGCCATCCCACCAACTGGGGCTGTAACAGGGACAGAATATCCCTCCCCCGACGCAACCGCTGCCTCCACTACTGGCTTCCGCCTGAGATGGAGCCACCGACAACTCGGGTGGATGGGGTCAAAAAACTACTCCACGCATGCATCCGTATAATGCAATCCATCGGAGAGAACGGCCGGAAAATGCAAACCCGCCGAATCCCGCTTCAGAAATCGTGCGTGAGGAGCGTTCCGGGTGGAAAAACGGAAAGCATTATCCTGGGCATACCGGTTGAACCCGTTGTTCATCATAAGAAACCGGTACTTCAGGCCCGGCTTCTTAAGGCCCAGGTTCCGATTATAAATTTCCCGGGAACGCTCATGTAAATACTCTGCCCTGGAACTAAGATAGGTTCCCTTCTTACCATTAAAGGAAATATTATTCACCTTACATTCCATTATCCTTATCAGTATAACTACGTATTATATATTCATTGAACTCCGTGAATATTCACTTTATGTACACTATAGGAGCAGGAGGTATAACTCTCCAAATGCGTTATTCTATGGCCTGAGGTGAACAAACCTTTTCAATATGTTCACCGCATATATAGTCACCAGGAATCCTGTCACTTCCGAGGTACGTATATATGCCGCAGTATATTCATATTTCCTCACTCTGCTGAAACCACCAATAAGTTTTTCCACACATCCCTGCCACATCTTTTTAGCAACACACTGTGACACACCACACAGCACCAGTGTAATCAATCAAGCAAAAGCTAGTTATTTATTATTACTACTGCATGGGCTTTACCCCTCTTACTAAGCCCCTAGAGAGCATTATATATAAATTTCTGCGGACTCTCCTCAATTACTTTCCAGCACCACCGGAAACCTCCGAGGGCCAACAGTTACTTCTCCATTTAGTTCCACACTACATTTTAGATAGCTAATATTACAAAAAATTCAATACACTTCAATGTCATTCTATTGTTATATTACATACTTGTTCTTACGAGACTAGGAATAGCCGGATCACTAGTGCATTCGCGAGTTCTATCACTGGAGTTGTATCCGAATTATATGTCTATAAACTGCATATAAATAAACTTTTGCTAATTATAACTTGGAATTCTAGACAACAAAGCATTAGTTATATAACAGAATGTACAATAAAATAATGTCTTAAATTAAGTTACCAATTGAATCATGCTTGCAGCTCTACACTGAGCTCCCTCAATCATATTTATCTCCTTTGCTAGGTAATGAGCCAAAACTCTACAGAATGTTCAGTTCATAACTTAGTCTGAGGGAGGCTGCATTAGTGACACTTATTACTCTACTGCGATACTTTATCTCGCGCTGTTGTGCTTTTGTGACTCGTAGATTTATGCTTTTTCGTTTGTATATCTATTCATCTGTGATTTTAGGCGCTGAAGTGATAGAGGAGAGCATATCGATATACCATATTTTTGTGTTTTTATTCGCAAGATGAACGGAGAGTTACGTTATGTATAAATTGAAGATATAACAGTTTTTCGCGTTCCTATAGTATTATTTTGTATATAATATCAATCATAAATGCCACAATTTTTTTTGCTCATACTTTTACGCTTTTTACGTTAGAGTGTCTGACTAATACTAACGAGTTTTATCTCGCATAACTCGTATGTGAATGTTAATATAACCTCTATAATACCTCTTTTTCATATTTAATAGATTCGAGTATATTTTATTTTCTATCTAATATCTATATCTATTCCGTAATTTTTCTATCACATTGATCAGTGTTATAATCTTGAGCGAGTGTTTTTCTGGCGCTCGAGCGATATTTCCAGAGGAACAGCCAGGTATAGGAAAAATTCCGCTACGCCCCCCTGCGGAGCTATCCTGGCGGGTCGCTCGGCTATTTCCCACCTCCCTCAAGTCTTCTCTAGAATCTATCAATCACTTTCATTCTCGGCACTCTATGAAAGCATCTTTATAAAACCGCGTCTTCGATTAGCTCTAGCATCAGCAAATCAGTTGCGATATATCATTACCTCTACGCTAAACTTCTTATGCGCTCTGCTCACGCTTGTATTTGTTCATTCTCGGCGACATATACTTAGATGTAATTCTAACACTATCGTATACAGAGTGCCTTCCGCCTAGTTGATGCCTATTATTGTACTGGTGAATGATTGCTCACCATTAATCTACGCACTTTTTGCTATATTGTTAGGAGCGCTTCTGAGAGTCTCTCTTCAATCATAGCTGCTGAATCTACTAGCGACTCCACAATCGATTATTGACATAGATCCTGAGCTCTCACACGAATGAGACTATCTCTCCTTTGCGCTCTAGACTCTCGAGAACAACTCAGAACAATGAATCCGCCTCATATGAAGCCGCTAAACAGGAGCGGATTTAGCCTGTGAGTATACGCCACGTGGGATAAAGAGTGATGTCGAGTGCGAGCGACCATGACAATTGCTTAAGAAGCATTTAGCATTAACCTAGACGGTCATTAAGGATATACGCGCGCGAAAGGGAGCTGTAAATGCTAGATCATGTAGAGAACAGCAATTTTGCAGGGGAGGATCCTCACTACCGATTGGGATACTTTCACAAGGTAATTCAGAGAGAGCAAACGTCGCATTAGAGAATCTTCCACCTTCCTCCAATAGATCAAGTCAGATGTAAATCCATTGAGGAGAGAGCGAGTCTCATTGGCTGTGCCCACAGTGATCCAACATACGGAGAGAATTTCAGACCAGGTATGAGGAGAGGACAACGATCTCCTCAACTGAGCTCTTTGATATCAGAGCAAACAAGAGGCTGACCAAGAGATGACTGATGCAGTAGCTAGGTGCACTCTTAGAAATAACTAACACTATCCTAATGAGTCTTTATCAATAATCTGTCAGTAGTCTTGTACCCTTATGCGAGCTAGAAACCATGATTCACTCACCTGTGCGCGACATTGGTCAAAGACACGAACCAGAAATACCTTCTCACACACACAGACATACTCTGAGACACCTCAACCCAAATTTCTAACAACCCTAAGAACAATCATCCCTGTTTCCTCAACACTACTCTTTCGCACGATACAATACCACAGCTATCCACGAGAGATTAAACATAATCAGAGTGCACCCCTAGCGCGCGTCCAACACAGACCAAAGAGTAAATCTACATCTACACACCACTTTACTTACTTCTCACATTCGACTACGAAAATTCAACTAATTGAGCATATTTCTACCTTACTTATTATACCTGCTCTATTCAATATATCTTATTATTTCACTTATTATTCACACTCATTATATCGACATCAATATTTATAACGATAGCTGAAATTAATTATTGGAATGTTATATATACTTCAGGAATAATTATTAGTCACATACATCTCACGGCCGTATATCTTATGCTTATTTTTATTTTGCTTACACTTATTAATTATTATTATTATATTATTATTATTATTATTATTATTATTATTATTCATTTAACCATTGAGTTGATTCCATCAGTGTAGAGAACCTCCTTTTCTAGGTGAATATATTACATAATGCACAGGTTGTGAGCTGAAGAGAGATTAACAGGCCTTGTATACACACAATTATATAACCCAAAAGTGACTCTATAATAAAACGCTTCATTATATCGAGTATGATGACAAGATCCCTGCGGAAGAAATTCAGAGTTTTATACAGCTAAGCAATATTATCTCAAACGCGCGTCTCTTCTTACTGTATGGAGTGAATTCACGAGCGAACGAGTCCATTTCCCTCGCGATATCTAGACTTATGGTTGAACACACAGCAGGAGATGTCTTTGGTAAATCAGCTTGCCACTAATTACGTTGCTCTTCTTTAATAAGCACCGAGCAATTGTTTAAATTACCAGATCAATATATCGCTTCACTGCTAATGACATTTATTATGGCAAGAAGAATAGCTGCACGTATAGTTTATTGATTACTAAAATCAATATAACAACTAGCATGATGGTCAGCTATCAAGGTTATATCATTAAATACCATAGAAACGAGTGTAATTTCCTGGCAACAGAGTACGATTGAGACATCTTCTCTGAGTAACTCACGTTACAGTTGTGGCATCCATATATTAGAGCATTGAAATTAATACCTAACGTATATATTATGTAAGAAATACCAAATCTCTCGTAATATATCACTATATTATCTTGAACGGTTTCACACTCATAAATTCCATATGACCTACTCACTTTTCACTATATGATATTACAAATATCACGGTCAGGGATTATATAATGGCAGAATAAAGGCTCAACAAGCTTGTACTAAGATAACGCGTTTGCTAACAGCGATATACTATAGTTCCTTTTTTTAGACAAGATATGGCCACTGAAATAAATTTCGAAAAGAGTGGTCTCAAATGTGCATCACAAACAATAACCATTAGATTATATACCTTCATATATATGTCTTTGACCTGTCTAAACGACTGCATGTACGAGCTAAATATGAGCGATCTCTAGCTCAACCAAAGCGAAAACAAGGCTGATTTGATATGTTAATTTTCGCTGCTTATGAGAATATGTGGTTGTAATTTTACACATAACTATTTTGGTAATTATCGTCCTCCTGTCTCATGCAATGAACAATAAGGTGTTTGACACATCTCACTATACTAAATACACATCAGCCACAAACCCTCTCGTACCACCCCGAAATAGTTTCATCCTTTACGGCATTCACACTAGCGTTCTTACAATATATATAGAGACGGATATACACGAGTTCACCACCGTTCCCGACAAATGACCCATGACAGAAGGCTATAGATGAAATTCGTGACACGGAGACTATCGACCACCAGCCCTACATCAACTCGAGTATTACACACATCGAGGGACACATTATGTGAGGTCGATTTTCTATGCAGCGTACTCTTGAAAACCAATGGCACGTGATGGTAACAATAAATACTAACGGGGTCCGAAGCCGTCTCTTATCAACGCGGATATATTGTAGGTAATTCTTCGTCAAACTACACTTGTCTTGTGAAATAGTAATACTTCTCAAAGGCTATATCCCAGGAAAACTTGGAGAAAGGGAGGGTTACGAAACACTTTTAAAAACCACGCAAAACGTGAACAAGTTGTACCTCCTATGAGCTGGGATGGTTGTTTCTGCCCTTGCTTCAATAAAGTGTATATCCTCACTATTCTAGCTCACGTGTATAAGATTTGTAAAGACACCGAATTAATAGAATCCTCTCGTTCAGAATGGAGATGAGTATAAGGGAGAATCTGAGCACCTCTATCCTATCCTTGCCTAACATTTATATGAGTATCCGCAGCGGCGCAGATATTGGCTAGCGCATTAACTCTTAAAAGTCTTCTGCGGATCTGGTGGTAAATGTGCTTTTTTCTTCCACATCGACATCATCTTGTCCGAAGTGCACGACTAGCATGATTCTTGATATTCAGATAGTTATATAGGTACGCAGATACCACACTCATCAAAACAAACATACGTGCACTATCATTATATTACTCATTCACCATAATAAATTAAGGGAGTATAGACGTATATATATAATTAAACATAAGCACTCACTGATATTTACTAAGTTGGCAAATGCCTGAATTACTTCCGGAATAGGCATCTGTCCAGGCAGTCTTAACAAGATCTATCAGTATCTATTTTCAAAATATATTCGCTACCATTTATAGCAAATTATATTTTTACTCAGATCTATTTTAAAAGACTCTATCAACATACTACACTACTCGATAATCATCAATCAAGTTAGTGTAGCATTCTTACACTATCATCACTCCCTCCCAAGCAGTACAGCCGCGAAACTCTGAAAGAGAGTACGAGAATCTCTCATAACCCCCAGTGTACCTAATATAACTAAGGTATATCCACCTATGCCTTAATAAACACTAAGAACAGGACATAATTATAGTGATCCGTCTCACCTAGTACGAGCTATATATTGTCTCTGATATCCTATATTCCGATATACTCACTGCAGTAAAAGTGCTGAATGTGACAACTATATATATAGCGTTACCAGCGAAGGTATAGTATTTATTTCTCATTCGTATATAAATATGATACGTAATATATGCGCACTTTACGTATAATAATTGTTTTATTATACAATTGAGGAGTCTCTGATCTAAAACGTCCTGATGCTAATAAACGCCATACAGCGAGCCTATATAGAGAGACTATATATTTGTATATAAAATATATATATATGATAATGAGATTTTGTACCATGACTTAAATCTATAAGCGTAAATATATATATATATATATATATATATATATATATATATATATAATTTAAATCTAAATAATATTTAAAGGAAAGACTAAAGGTGAATAAATATATTAAAATATTTAAAGGCATGACAAATTGCAGATTAAATACAATAAAGTTAATTAAATAATGTTATTATATAACTTCTTTTCATCATAACATATAACAAGTAAACAGAGTCGTAGGCTTTATTCACTGCCCACCGTAAAGCGGCTAACTCGCGCTCCACGGTAGAGTACCGCTGCTGTGAGGTTTAGTCGATTTGTAAGAAAAATGTTCTATTATGAGAATATAATGTAATATGCTAATTAGGTATACGATGATTCGACCATCTCCTCTATCTGCGAGTATAATTAAGCTAATTGCCTACAGCTAGCTACGGATCTAAGAGCATCAGACATGGATAGTTTCATATTAAGGGCGGCGATAATTATACCAAAACTATAGTATCACGGGATACGAGTTAACATAATGTTTAGGTATCTATGAGATACTCAGAACGCTTAGACTATATTTGAGCACTTTACAACGCTGTTTGACACTATATATATAACCGTGACGTATCACTAAATCGGAATCTATTATATATATATACACACAACGTTCATAGCCTAGTCACTGAGCTAAGATAAACTGAGCTTACCGATATATTGCGTAGTAACAATAATTAAGGTATGTGGCTAGACTGGTAAAAGTTAAACTCAAATTAGTCTAAACGCCTATCTATTGCTTATAATCTTGTACTTTAGTGATCAAACTGGGAAATCTAAATATATGAAACTTACCATTAATATAGTTTATATCTCTATCAGGGAATAATATAAACACCCTATAACTCACTTAAATAACGGTAGTCACCTAATAAAAATTACACGACCTCCCCGACAATATAATACATATAACTATCGTATTTATCTATGGGCTATTAAAACTTATTAAATATTCATATAGGACTTGCATCTGGCTCATTACAGAAGTACTTTATATTCTTATATCCTAGAGAGAAATACTCAAAATAGTGCATATTAGTAATTATATACGAACTATATAACTAAGTTAGTGGGAGACCTATATATATTATATAATATATTATTATGTCATTTCCATGTATATATATACTAATGCCTCTCTGAACTCAAGGATAAAATTCCTTATTAGAAAGTAAGCACAGCATCTAATTGCCATCATTGTAGAGATAAAGGAGTAGCTGATCCTATATACTCCTTCACTATACTATTATATATATATATATATCGAATTGAGGATACTATAAGAAACTCAATAATGAGATAAGAGTGTTTTATTGAGGAAATAAATGACAGTCTTTACACTAAACACTATATAATTCGGATATATATATATATCCATAATTATTTAAATTTGGATAATTCTTTTAAAAAAAAAAAACAAATCGATTGTGGTGATAAATAAATTATATTTTGAACCTCGACTAATATTAATATATTCAGAGTCAACAAGTTACAAGGTTATATCGGTAAAGTTGAATATATAAAGTCAGTACAATCTCTTATAGTATATTATTATTTTAAGAGGCCCGTATAGTACGTATACATATATAGACGCAAAGCACCGTCTCAGATTTTATTCACTCAGCTTATAGTGAGCGACAACAGATGACAGTATACAATATGGCGATCGACTTTTATACTACGGAAATAATTAGGCGCTGAGATACCTCATACAACGTCGTACACTGTATACTAGACTAGATCTATCACTGCGCTAAGTGGACCTTTTGAGAATAATACGTATGAGACGAGTCACTAGTAGACACATGATAGGGTTATATCGTATATCAGTATATGGGTTATAATTCAATATATGGTGTTTGTAATAAATTATTACTAGCCACACAAGCATATACATTACATGCTAATCTATATCCACCTATTAATACTTGAAGGATAAGATGAATATACTTTAAAGCTAATATAATACTAGATTAAGAAGTTGCTACTCTTTATATTGTGTAATTACGGTCACACTATATAGCGTATATATATAATTATATCAGTATAAAAATCTTTTCATATACACTTTCACTTTATATATCAAAATGATTATCACTTGCCGTTATCAGATTCCACAGTACTTACTTTGCATATCTGGATTAAGACTGTATATCATTTCTCTATATAACTATAATTACTAGCTCTCATAATTATTATTATACAATTATCACATCAAAGCTAGACGTATCGATATAATTGGACTTACTAACATATACTAACCTAGACCTATACTAAATAGTATAACTACTTATTTTGTAAGTCATCAAATATTACCTTTTATTTATTAGCATGTTTGCTTCCCTAACTCATGCTTTTTAGTAAATAATTTATTATATACATTTATTTAGAAGTATTCATGCTTTAATATATTTAGATTTAATATCTATTATATATATACATATATATATAATGTATATATATATAATATATATATAATATATATATATAAGATATATATATATATTATATATATATATATAAATATACTATATATATATATATATATATATATATATATAAGTGCACGGTATTATATAAAAAAAACTATATATGTATATATAGCCGAGAGTATATATATTTTTATATCTATAATATAATATAATATAATATATATATATATTTATATATATAATATATTATATATATTATATATAAATATAAAAAAAAAATATAATTATTAAAAAATTATTGCTCTTTATATGTATATATAGTATATATATATATATATATATATATATATATATATATATATATATATATATATATATATTATATATATATATATATATTTTATATATATTATATATATATATATATATATAATTGTGGCCAAAAATATCATGTGAATATATTTATAATTTAATTTAACTATAAATCAAAGGAGCAAAAGAAAAAAAAAGTGATCTGCAAGAATGGAATCAGATTTTTATTGTTTTTATTTTTTTCAATTTAAGAGAGAAAAATTGTATAATAAACAAGTTTTAATACTAGAATTACGTTATGGTATACCACCAAAATTTATAATTTAAGCAATTTAGAGTTGAAGATCTTTTTTCTGTCAATTGGTTGGAATTTCTAATAAAGTTAAAATAATTTAAAGTTTATTTTGTAGATTTCGGCTAGTTTATGTTTTGACAACTGGAACCCGAACATTGGATTAAGGAAGCTAATTTTTGTTGCAAATTACTTCGTTGAGAATCTGAAAGATCGCCAGCACAATTTGTAATTTGATATGGATCTATATTAAGATCATAATATTCTTCAAAGTTATCAAAGTCATTCCATACACAATATATTTCATTCTTTTCAACTCCTAGGGTTCGTACGCAATTGTAAGTATTGTTAAAAGAATCTTGACATTTGCAGTCAAGATCTGGAATACAGTATATCATTCCAGTACCCAAATGTTCACAGTCCGGCGTAGGATTATCTGACCCCTCACCCGAATGTTCTATGAGCAGAGTACGTTCGGGTATATTAACTACAGGATTGTCAGAACCCAGCAGAGCAGACTTGAAGCTGATTCCGTCCATGTTTTGTGGAACATCCAAACCAGCTAAATCAAGAATGTTGGTGCAAGATCAATATTAAGTAACAACTTCTGAAATTTCGGCTCCTTCTGAGATCCCTGGTCCTCTAACTAACAGAGGAACTCTTATGTCGAATTCGTATGGTTCTCACTTATCTCTTGGCATAAATTATTAAGATGATAACCATGATCTGAGGTGAAGAAAACATACGTATTATGAAGAATCCCCTTTCCTAAGTTTTAAAATTACGGATTCAACTAAATCATCAACACTCAACAAAGTTCTTAATCGATTTCTATATATTTCTTGAATTTCATCAACAACCTCATCCCGTAAAGGCTGTTCACCTTGCATGACAAACCAGTTTTTATTTTCATTTGCAATGTTAAAATTTGGAGAGTTGGGTATTGTTGATGAATTCAAACTATTCATATATTTTGGCTCAGGTGTATCAGGACTGTGACTCGATGGCGTGGATAACATCATAAAAAATGGACAGTCTTCAGGAAGTCCTTCAATAAATTTAACACCTTCATATTAAGAATCCTCGTGAAATTGTCTTCATCAAGTCATCCCATGATGAACAGGGTTCCATTATGAGATAAAGAATAATTATAATAAACAGAATTTCCTCTCAAACCAACCCAAGAGCTCCATCCAGGGGGAACATGAGCTAATCCTCCTACATCATCAAACCCATAATTATTTAGATACTTTCCAGAAAAGAACGTTCTGTATCCTGCACCATTGAGCAGTACAGGAAAAGCACTTTTCTCAGGGCCATTCTGTAATTGGAAAAAGGTTATAAAATTTACCCATTGTCATTCTTAAGTATATCAGTATGTCAAAAGCAATTAATAATAATAATAATAATAATAATAATAATAATAATAATAATAATAATAATAA
>JABUQX010061581.1:17500-27500 GCA_015478945.1 Trachelipus rathkii
ATATATATATATATATATATATATATATATATATATATATATATAACTATATATATATATATATATATATATATATATATATAATTTTTAAGTTTACCATAAAAATAAATTTTCTTTGGCATAAAAGGACAGTCGGAAGGTCTATTATAACCAATTGAAAAATCTAATTTGTGTCAGAATTGCATATATATATATATATATATATATATATATATATATATATATATATATATATATATATATATATATATATATATATATATATATATATATATATATATATATATATATATATATATTTTAGAAAAACATTATGGTATTTTTGTAAAGAACAGAATATTATCATATACGCAGGAAATTTTGCAAGAAATGGTGCAAGAAATGAAAGGTTTATGGACCTGTGTAACATTATAGAATGTTGACATATAATTCGTTCTACATCTTAAATTAGTAATTGCAACTTTATTAATACCAAAACCACGAGGTATTTACGGGACTACCAATATAAGTTATTTAGTCCAACTCCAATGGCATAGCTTTCAGTCCTATATATTTTGTGAACGTGAGAGGTTTCCTTCTGTTATCTGTGTTGATATTCGATAGTGTTTTATATTGATGTTTTTATGCTAGTAAATGCATATTAGTTAATTATTGTACATTTTCAGACAGATTCTACTTATATTTTCGTTGCGTTATAAAACGATATCAAAATGGGAAAAAGAAAGATATGAGCCCTAGAAAAATGGCCAGAATTGAACTACTATTGGACGAAACCAGTGCCACACAAACGGAATTTGCAAAAAAGATATATGAATCACAACAAGCATTTAGTTCAATCATAAAGAAAAAAAGAAAAGTATTTGATTTTGGACCCAAAGGCCAAGGGAAACTGTGTAGAAAAGGGCTAACTTTCCCGAGAGAAGACAGGGTGATCAAAAAATTGGCTCTAAAAGACACACCAGCAACTGTTAGGAATGCTGGCTACTAAAAGTATAATAGTAGGACGTAAAACACTGAATAACAGACTTCTGGAAGCTCACTTGTGTGATTATCGCCCGAGGAGAAAACCCTCACTTACTGACGCAATGAGAGTGGCTCGACGAAGGTGGGCCACGCAACATGTAGCGTTGGCTTCTGCTGATTGGAGTAGTGTATGACATATTTATCTTATTAATATGTTTTTTAAAACACTTCTTAAGCTTCACAAAATGATTTATTATATGTGCATGTCTCTATATTAACAAGAACATATCACTAACATAAAAATAAATATTTTAAAAATCACAGCATTGCATTGTACCTTCCTTTTATTTTACTCGTTATTTTTGATTTAGGTTGTGCGTTCTGATGAGTCTTCAATTCAAATACTAGATGACCGTGTGCAGACAGTTAGACGAAGGAATGGAGAGGAGTTTAAGTCAACTTGTCTCAAGAAAGCATTAAAATTTCATCAAAAGATCATGGTATGGGGAGTGATTTCAGTACATGGTACAAGTAGAGTACACATGGTAGATGGCAATATGAACCAGGAGAAGTATAGTGAAGTCTTAGACACACATCTTTTACCACAGGTAAGTGATTGGTAAGGTGGAAATCCATGGATTTTTCAGCAGGACTCTGCACCATGCCATACTTCACGGAAGGTCAAAAAATGGTTCACGACCAATCGGGTCAGCATGCTCCCTCGGCCCGATAACTCACTGGATATGAACCCTATTGAAGAATTGTGGAAGGCACTAACAGACGAATTACACAAAGTGCCAATAACAAACAAGATGCAACTTATTGAACGTCTCATATACGTGTGGTTTCAAATACCCCAAATACAAGAATTCTTCACATCCTACATATCAGAGATGCCAAAATGTGTTACAGTTCTCCCTGCAACAGTAAAGGGAGGTCAAACTAAGTACTAATCACATGAATGTATAAAAAGAGTTTAAATTAAGATCACAATCTATCAAAACCATGTTTAATTGTCCCAAATTTTTCCAAGTAATATATATATATATATATATATAATATATATATATATAATATATGCTATATATATATATATATATATAATAATAATATATAATAATAATATATATATGTATATACCGTATATATATATATATATATAAATATATAATAATATCTAACATATTTTTAAACTCATATATATATATATATATATATATATATATATATATATATATATATATATATATATATATATATATATATATATATATATATATATAATAATAATAATATATAATATATATATATATATATATATATATATATATATATATATGTAATAATATATATATATATATAATAATAATAATAATAATAATAATATAATATATAATATATATATATATATATATATATATATATAATAATAATAATATATATAATATATCATAATAATATATATATATAACCAAAATGTCCAAATTAAATGAATTTATTTCTATTTGCCAAATTATTTTTGTACATATCTAAGACTAATACATGCCTAATATTGTCATATATATATATATATATATATATATATATAGATATATATATATATATATATATATATATATATATATATTTATATATATATATATATATATATATATATATATATTTATAAAAATATATATCTTATAACTCTTTATATATATATATATATATATATATATATATATATATATATATATAAAAATATATATATATATATATATATATATATATATATATATATATATATATATATATATATATATATATATATATATATATATATATATATAATATATATATATATATATATATTTAAACGATTAAAACATATATCTATATATATATATATATATATATATATATATATATATATATATATATATATATATATATTTTTTTTTTTTTTTTTTTTTTTTTTACGGTTATCACCACCGCTCACGGGCAATGCCCTATTCAAGGAGGGGGTGTTAAAAACAACAAAAATTCAACTAACACAAACTACGCAGATGAGCACAGACGCGGGCTTTAAAGTGAGGGAGATTAAATTGAGTAGGAAACACAGAAGATGGAAGAGAATTCCACAGAACAGAGGTGGCAGGAAAGAAGGAGGCACCGCAGCGAACTAGTCTGGAGTTGCTGATATCAACACAAAACTCATGTGCCGACACAGCACCCCTTGTGCTACGAGGGCGTCTTAAAGGTGGTGGCACGCGAGTGGAAAGTTCCCTCGAACACTTGCCGCTACGGTACCTATAGAAAGAGATAAAGCACCAACATCGCGCCACAAATATAGCCCGGTCAAGTGAACTAGAAAGAACAGGACAGTTTATAAGTCCTTTTGCCTTTGTCTCGACCCTATCCAAAAATCCGGGTGAAACCTGAGCCCCCAGATAGAGACGGTACTCCATACAAGGGCCGGATGAAGGGCCTTATTATAACTGGAAGTAACTGTGAGGAAAAAAAGTCTCGCAGTCTAAACAGAACTCCCAGCTTCCTTGAGGGCCACCTTAGCAACCGTTGTGATGTAAGGTTTCCAAGACATTTGTTTATATTAAGGCCAAGGATGTTTATATTGTCGACAGGAGACAGAGAACCGTCGAAAGAGATAGGAAAGTTGGGAGGTAGAAAGGGAGATTTGTAGAAGTTGAGTTTTTAAAGAATTGAATTTCACAAGGTTCAGACGACCCCACCCGGAAATTCTATCCAGATCAGCGAGAATAGAATCGGAAAGATTAAGACGAGAGGCAATTCTAGAAGTAAAAGAAGGAGCAGAATTGAAATGAGTTGAAGAATGAAGGGTCGAGTCATCGGCATATCAGTGGAGTGAATAGAGTTAAGTGCAGGTGAAGATCATTAATGCAAGTTAGGAAGAAAGTAGGAGATAGACAGAACCCTGAGGAACACCACTATTGACAGAGAAGGAGAGAAGAAGTCGCCCCATCAACAACAGCTTCGATATTGGGCGATTTGAAGAGAAGCCCCACGAGACATAAGTAAACAAAAGAGAAGGAAGGAAACCCACAAAGGGCTTGGAGGCAGTGACGCGTGCCATACCCGGTCAAATGCTGGATATGTCAAGCGCCACCACGCAAGTCTCCCCGTAGTTTCTAAGGGCGGAAAACCATAAATCAGTAAGATAGGAAAGTATATCGCCAGTAGACCTCGAGCGCCGAAAGCCGTACTGGCGATCGGAAAGAAATGAATGAGATTCCAGATGATCTAAGAAATGAGAGTTGAGAAGAGTTTCAAAGATCTTAGATAGAATACAAGTAAGAGCTATAGGGCGATAGTTAGAAGGATCAGAGCGGCTTCCTTTTTTCGGAATAGGTTGGACATGTGCGTGTTCCAACGCTGAGGAAAGTGTTAGTATTGAGACATGGGAATATAATTGAACGAGGGGCGGGGATAGCACGGAAGCACCTCCCTCAAAACTCCGGGAGGAATGCCATCCGGGCCACCCGCCTTCCTAACGGTCATAGAAGGAGCCCATGCACTCGATCGAATGTAATCACAGGCAAAGGCATAGGACACCTGAGAGGAGAAGAAGGAGGAGGAGGAATGCCAGAATCGTCCAGGGTTGAGTTAGAGGAAAATAGGAGGCCGAAGAGATTGGCCTTTTCAGTTGGAGAATTAGTAACAGAACCATCAGAGCGAATAAGAGGAGGAAAGACAGATTTACAGAAGTTGTTAGAGATGTTTTTGGCAAGAGGCCAGAAAGATTTGTCAGTAGGAGAACCAAGGAGGTTAGCGCACTTTCGTTTGATGAAAGCCCGCTTTGCTCGTCGAAGAGTATCCCTGCAACGATTTCTAGCAGAATGAAAATTAGCAAGAGTGATAGGAGAACGAGAATTTTCCACTCCCGATACGCACTGTCTCTAGCCTGGATGGCCAGAGAACAAGCACGATCGAACCATGGATTATGAGGAGAGAAAGATTTAGTCGAAGAAGGAATAAAACTCATCCCATCAACGATTACAGCTCCCACCTTATCGGCAGAAGTTGAAGCGTCACCAGAGACAAAGCAGTCACTCCAATTATAGTTAGCGTAGAAGCAACGCAAGGCCCCCCAATCAGCCCGATCAAAGTGCCAGAAAAAACGCATAGGGCAGGATGGAGCTGTTGGAGAGAAAATATTAAAATTAAGAGATATAAGGTTGTGGTCAGATTTACCAATAGGAGCAAAGGTGGTGTATTTATAGAGAGAAGGACTAGTGGTGAAACATAGGTAAAGTGTGTTCAAGAATTGGTTAGGACGATCCGGAATGTGTGTAGGTTCTTTAATTAGTTGCTCCAGATCGTTGAGAATGCTGAATGATTCGGCCTCCTCCCCACCTAAATCAGTATGAGAGGAACCCAACCATTCAGTGTTGTGTACATTGAAATCCCCTAAATAGAGGACCTCAGTATTTGGATGAGAAGATATAACAGTCTCGTGAGAGTAGTAAGATATTCAAAAAGGCGTGAAAATCTGTTCTGTTAGGAGAACAGTAGCAGAAACACAAGATTATTGTAGTAGAAGGAAGAAAGATTTTAAGCCACAGAACATCGAAGTTAGGAGATTCGAGATTCTCGAGACGTGTTACAGGAGTGTTTATGTTAACATAGGCACATACTCCACCCTTTAGACGGAAATTATGAAATAAGTTGTAGTTGGACATATTAAACGAGTTAGTGGATGAATTCCTAGCCATCTGGGTCTCAGACAGGAGCAAAAGGTTAGGATTAGAGTTAGAGAGGTGGTATTCCACGGATGCAGAGTTAGATTGCAAGCCACGGATGTTAGCAAAGTCGATAGTAAGCCCGCGCCGGTGCAAATCTGCCATCTTGCATGCACATACAAAAACCACAAAACAAACAGACAAAAAAAAAAAAAAAAAAAAAAAAAAAAAAAAAAAAAACAGACAAACGTGAAATCAGGTTAAAATTATTCACACGTCTAAAACCTAAATTTAAAACCGTAAATGCTAAAAAGCTAAAATCGTATTTACAGTAAATATGTAAAAATATGAAAAATCCTAAAGTTAAAAACACTAACGCTCACTTGCACCCCTATAAATTCGCGAATAAAAAAAAAGTAAATAAAATTGATTTAACATTAAAACCTAAATTTAAAAGTTAAAGTGCCAAAATAATAAAAATCAAATTTTAAACACTGTGAAGACGAAATTCATAAACAGTATTAACTTTAAAATAAACCTACGGGTACAGTCACTTAAAAAAAATAAAAAAGAAAAGAAAAAAGTTAAAACTAGGACTTATCTTTTAAAAACCTCGTACGTAGAACTTTACTAAAACGGATAAAATGGTATCAAAGTAGTAAGATTTAATAAAATTCTAAATAAATAAAAAAAAAGTTTGAAAAACATACACACTTTCAATTAAACACAGCAATACATAAACACAATAAAACAACAATATATATATATATATTTAAAGTATATATATATATATATATATATATATATATATATATATATATATATATATATATATATATATATATATATATATATATATATATAAATATATATATATCTCTATAAGTACTTCTTATAAATATATATATATATATAAATATATATATATATATATATATATATATATATATATATTTCATGAAACTAGGTTTAAATCGTTATAACTGATAAGTTATAACTGATGAGTACTGATGATGTTAGAAATATGTAATTTGGAGGTATTTTATTTTATATTTAGAATTTTTAGCATTGAAAGTTAAAATAAAATGAAAAAAATAAAAATAACCTATTCCTATAATCCCTATATAACACATTTTCTGTCTTTGGGCAATAACTGTAACTCCCTATTTTTTATACCTAGAAGGTTTGTAAAATGACTAATATTTTCTCCAAACTTTGATTTTGTGACCAGGATAATGATATTTCACAAATTTACCAATTCCGATATAAAAAATTGGTGAATATAATCATTCTCGGTTACACAAAGTAGAAAAAACGACATATAACTCAAAAGTAGCATTTATTTATTCTTAGTTTATACAACAGAGACCTCAAAATATTTAGAAGTGAAGTTTTCTGAATTTACGCTTATACGGTAAGTTGCTTTCACGAATCAACCCCCAAATATAGTCTCCAATCATGTTTTCGTTATATGATCCTTGGTAGCGGCGTTCAAAGTCCAGAATATCCTGGTGAAATCGCTCGCCATGCTCCTCTGAGTACGCCCCCATGTTCTCCTTAAATTTAGCAAGATGAGCATCAAGGATATGGACTTTGAGGGACATCCTGCAGCCCATTTTGCCGTAGTTCCTGACCAAGGTCTCAACAAGCTCCTCATAGTTTTCGGCCTTGTGATTTCCAGGAAACCACAAACCACTGCAACAAAGCTGTTCCAAGCTGCTTTTTCTGTCCTAGTCAGCTTCTTCGGGAATTCCTTGCACTCTATGATCTTTTTTATTTGTGGTCCGACGAAGACACCGGCTTTGACCTTTGCCTCAGACAGCTTAGGGAAGAAGCCTTGCAGGTAGATGAAGGCTGAAGACTCCTTATCTAGAGCTGTGACAAACTGTTTCATGAGGCCTAATTTTATGTGTAGTTGAGGAAACAATAGTTTGACATTGTTCTTCCCTACATTAGACTCAGTCCGATGTGGCCAATCATGCCATTGTTAATGTTCTGCGGAGGCCCTGCTCTCCTAGAGACAAAGGTAACATGGAAACTTGGTAAAGCCGCCTTGGAGACCCATCAGGAAGGCCACCATTTTGAAATCTCCGATAACTTCCCAATTGTGTTCTTCATATTTCAAGGCACTTAGCAATAGCTTCACGCTGCTGTGTTCCTCTTTGAGCTGCACCGAGTGAGCCAAGGGAAGAGATGGATACATGTTCCCGTTATGAAGTAGCACAGCTTTGAGACTCTTCGATGAGCTATCAATGAAGAGGCGCCACTCGCAGGGGTTACAGGCAATTCCAAGTGCCTCAAACAAACCTGTCACATTGTGGCAAAAGCAAAGCCCATCTTGACTGGTGAAAAAAGTTGAAAAAGAGTGGTGACGTTTTCTCTGACTTGCGACTTTCACACTTTCATGTAACAAATTCCACTGCTTGAGTCTCGACGTCAAAAGCTCGGCATTGGACTTTGTGAGACCAAGATCTCTGATCAAGTCGTTGATGTCTTCTTGGTTGGGGAAATATGGGTTTCTCTCCTCAGCTACACTATATTCAGGATCAACGACTTCATCGTCTTCTGATTTGCTGCTTTCTTCTGAAGATGGCTGTCTTCCCTTTGGAGGAATGGGTACAGGGAGCTCAGGAGAGTGTGGCACTTGGGCAATGGATGACGGAAGGTCTGGATATATGATAGCAGGCGCATTTTTGCCAGCTCGACGCTTGGACGGGTCCACCAAACAGAAGAAGCAATTGCTGGAGTGGTCAGTTGGCTCTCTCCAAATTCGTGGGATTGCGAATTTCATGGCTCTATTTTCCTCCTGTACCAACCTGTGAAGGAAAAAAATATATACAAATTTAAATATCTTTCACTCATTGTTATTAAAAAATATATTACATAAATTCAAACTTTCACTTAAAGATTCCATAGCTATTAAATTCAGAACAAGAAAAAACTATATATATATATATATATATATATATATATATATATATATATATATATATATATATAAATATATATATATATATATATATATATATATATATGTATATATTATATATATATATATATATATATATATATATATATATATATATATATATATATATATATATATATATATATATAACTAATAATATATATATATATATATATATATATATAATAACCGCGGCTTCGACGCAAACGGTGAGGTCCACGCAATTGGGATATATATATATATATATATATATATATATATATATATATATATATATATATATATATATATATATATATATATATATATATATATATATATATATATATATATATATATATATATATATATATTATATATATATATATATATATATATATATATATATATATATATATATATATATATATATATATATATATATATATATATATATATATATATATATATATATATATATATATATATATATATATATCCGCGGCGTCGACGCAAACGGTGAGGTCCCACGCAATTGGACCGCGCGGGTCCCGACCCCCGGCCGGCAGGCGAGCAGGCAGGCAGGCAGGCAGCGGGACACCACAAGCAAACGCTAAATCTGACGATGACGTCATACGAAAGTACATGAATGGCATAAACACCCACATGAATAGCATAAACATCCACATGAACGGCATAAACTCCAAGGAAAGCATTAAAAGTAGTTTGGAAAGTGGATCAGGGATGACGTCATAGCCTTAAAGGCTGTGACGTCATACGATAGACAACTCAGGAAGGTACGTGAAAGTAGGAAAGTACATGAGCAATCATAGCTAGCATGACGTGACGTCATAGGATAGAAGAGGGGGTAGGGTAGCTGAGGCTCAGCTACTTTCATGAATATAGCTCAGGAATGTACATGGGTTAGCTATGTCATAGCTTAGAAGGCTATCAAAGGGGGGTAGGGTAGCTGAGGAACATTCATGCTCTAGCCACATACATGGATTAGGTCAGGATAGTAGCTGAACATTCAGGAAAGTAGTTGGAAAGTAGCTGGAAAGTAACTGGAAACATATAAAGTAGCTCAGGGATGACATCATAGCTTCGAAGAGGGGGTAGGGTAGCTGAGGCTCAGCTAATTTTATGAAAGTACATGAGTACCTCTTGAAAAGCTAGGGTGAAAATCGCTCATGAAAAAACATGAGCATTCAGGAACGTACATCAGTACCACTAACCCATGTACGTAGATGGGTTAACTAGCAGAAGGGATAGGGGTAGGATAGAACAAAGGGGGGTATGGTATACGAAAAACGGTCACGAACGTACATGGTTAGGCCTAAACACCCTCACGAACGTACATGTAACCCGGGGTAGTACCCCAGGGTAGTACGCC
>JABUQX010061582.1:0-5000 GCA_015478945.1 Trachelipus rathkii
AAGAGAGATGATTTGTATTAAAAAGTGGTTTTATTTTTACTAAGTGTATATCATACTTTATAAATAAATACTACCTTGAGGAATAATTATTAATTTCACTAGAAAAGATAATAATTAATTCACTAGTTCATAAGCTAAACACCAGGGCTCAGCATGAGCCACACCCGCAAAGGCAGCCAACACCGCCACGCACCCGCAGGTGCGTCCCGCCGCGTCCCCCGCCCGCCTGGTGCGAAAGCAATATTTCCGCGTTCGCCAGCTCGCCCGCGTGCGCCCTGCAGGGCAATATTCCCGCGGAATTATTTGATTTTTAGAACACACATTACATCATCACACCACCACACACACACACACACACACACACACACACACACACCGCACACTTCACACATTTATCACATATCACGTATAAAGTTTATTAAAACATTTCTATTTTATTTTATTACTTAACTGTATTATTTACTTATGGGCTATTGTTATTATAATAATTATGTGTAGCAGAGCATACAAGACAATACACATGTTGCTTTATATCGGCTCACACGCGACATTACAACCTAACTCACGATCTCACACCGACACACACCCTCACAACTCGCACTCACTTACCACATAAAAGGTATAATTATTAAACATTTTAATTATTATTACTTAGTGTTATTTACTTCATGCCTATTGTTATTATTAGAACACACATGCACACAACTCTCACACACCACATCACAACACACACACACCTCAACACCACACATACACACTTACACATACGCACTCACCCACTCGATATTTTGATCCCTCAACTTTGATGCCTCAGCTTTTGAAGCCTCAACTTTGATACCTCAGCTTTGATGCCACAGCTTTGATGCCTCAACTTTAATAACTTAGCTTTGGTACCTCAGCTTTAGTGGTGTTCATCTTTGAATGACTTCTATCTTTGATGGCTCATCTTTGATACCACCTATATTGCGAATGCATTTCAGCTATATGGCACTTACACTCACCATAGACCCTTACACTTACACTTATTCACCACATACACTATAATATCACAATACGCACAACACATAGACCACTCTACGCTCACATAGACACTTCCACTAACCGCACACCAATATATATATATATATATATATATATATATATATTATTATTATATATATATATATATAATATATATATATATATATATATAATTATATATATATATATATTATATATAGTATATATATAATTTCATTCGCGCGGGAATATTGCGCCGGCGGGCCACGCGGCGGGCGGGAACGCGTAAATATTGCGCCCTGCGGGCGCACGCGGAGGGCGGGGACGCGGCGGGACGCAGCCTGCGGGTGGCGGGGTTTGGCTTGCCTTGCGGGTGGGCCGCTACTGCTGAGCCCTTGGTGGTTAGCTTATAACTAGAGAGAGAGTGTATTATCTATCTAGTGAAATTAATAATTATATATAAGTATTTATTATAAATATGATATACACCTAGTAAAAATAAAACACTTTTAATGCAAATCAGATAACTTGTGCACCGCTAAACAGCTAAAATGACTATGATTTTAAAATGAGTTTGGGTCTAAAAGATAAAAAAAAGACCACACCTGCTCAAATACAAGTTTAAAGAACAAAGACGTTAATTTTCAAAAGACGATAAAATAATTCTCGACCAATCACAAACGAGGTCATATAGAGATAAGGATTAACCCACCGTATATATCACAAGTAAGGAAAACATTTCCTTTTACCTGCTTAAAGGATCTTTCCGATCCAGCATGTTTCAGTTTGAAATATATTTATAAAAATAATAATAACAATGATTCTTGTCTATACGGGAATTACCTTTTGACCTGGTATTAGGATTAAATTAGCCCGTCTACAAAAAGGCTTATCCCTAAATTTAGGCCTAAATTTAGGGCTAACGTAGTATTGCACCACATTTTACAGAAAAGGGTCAGTTTGAAATATATTTTGACCTGGAATTAGGCTTAAAAATCGCCTCGGGTTACAAAAAGGATTCATCCTAATTTAAGAAATATATTTCAACACATAGTTTTACAGGAGAGAGAGTCAGTTTCGTATCGTAAGGAGTGCGGGTTTGTTTGTTTTCTCGTGATGGATTGTCAAAGTGTCATAGTATAATAATAATAATAATAACAGAAAAAATCCAAATTATTTAAAAAAAACTTTGAAATATTTTAAGTTAACATCGAGTGAATAATATAATTTAGTGAATAATTGTTATTTTTAAATAAAAACTTAGAATGAATTTTAATAAAATACTGTTATGTTAGCAGAAGAAGAACTTACTTTTGTATTTATACCTTATTACATGCTAAAGATGCTGTACAAGCAGTAAAGTCAATAGAACAAAAGCGTGCATAGCCTTGAATGTAGAGGGGTGCTAGGGGGCTTACTAATTTACTGATTTATTGCTTTAAGGTACGTAAAATATATGTTTTCAATAAAATTTCATAAAATTTTATTAAAAGTTATTTTAAAACTTGATAAGTTATAAAAATTTATAAACAAAAAGTATTAATCAGTTAATAATAAATTCTTTGTTCCAAGATAATGATTGATTTTATAATAGAAGTTTTAAGAAACTTTGAATAATATATATATATGATGAAGTAATATAAATGTAACGTGTTTAATAAAACAGTAAAATGGTTTTTAATAAATTATATTTATATGTGTAAGTGAGTGTGCGTGGTGTGAGTGTGGGTGTGTGTGTGTGTGTGTGTGTGTGTGTGGTGTTTTAAATCTGTGTGCGAGTGTAAGTAAATCTGTGTGGGTGTAATTAAATCTGTGTGTGAGTGTAAGTAAATTCTGTGTGATGTAAATAAATCTGTGTGTGAGTGTAAGTGCAAGTGTCTATGTCCTATGGATACAATGTAAGTGTCATAGTGAATGTTTGTATAAGTGTCATAGTGAGAGAGAAGTGTAAGTTGTGTGTGTGTGACCGCATGTGTTGTATAGGTGTAAATGTAAGTGTCTATGGTAAATGTAAGTGTCATAGTGAATGTGTAAATGTAAGTGGCATAGTGAATGTGTGTATAAGTGTAAGTGTGTGTGTGTGTGTGTGTGTGTGTGTGTGTGGTGTGGTGTGTGTGTTGTGTGTACGTGTGTTCTAAATAATAATAACAATATGCATGAAGTAAATAAAGTAAATAACAACTAAGTATAATAAAAATATAAAAATAAATAATAAATAATAAAATAATAAAAAATAAATAAAAATAATATAAAAAATAAATAAAAAAGTATTAAAAACAAAATAAAAAACATAATGTTAATAAATATATGCGGATTTAAAGCAGTAAAGCAGAAAGTTAAATACAGTAAACAGAAAGTTTAAAGCAGTAAAGCAAAAGTTTAAAGCAGTAAAACCATGAGTAAAAAGCAGTAAACATGAGTTTAAAGCAGTCAACGCAGTAAAACAAAAGCTATACTAATCCCCCCTTGGGTGTTAGGTAACACCTCTATTGATTTACTGATTTACCGCTTTAAGGTATGTAATGTTAATGAATATGTGAGCTAAAGCCAGAGAAACAATATGAGGGTTAAGCCGTAGAAACATGCAGTTAAGAAGCAGTAAAACATGAGTTAAAAGCAGTCAAGCAGTAAAACAAAAGCATACTGAATCCCCTAGTGTTAGGGTACCAACCTCTATTGATTTTACTGATGTTACTGCTTTAGGTATGTAATTGTGTAATAAAATGTGAGTTTAAAGCAGTAAGAACATGATTAAGTTACCAACAGTAAATCATGAGTTATAGCAGTAAAACATGAGTTAATAGCAGTAAAGTCAGTAAATTACAAAAGCATACTAATTCCTCCTCTGTGTTAGGTTTTTAACCTTTATGAATTTACTGATTTACTTGCTTTAAGGTATGTAATGTTAATGTTTTTATTAAAATTTCGTAGCAGTTTAGTAAATATAATGTTTATATATCAGGCACTCTGGTTTTTTTTCTTCTTACCAAAATAATTTTTTTTAAAAATTTTATAAATTAAAAAGTATTAAGTAAAAAGTATTAAGTAAAAAATAATGTTAATAACTATATTGTTTAAATAATAGGTTCTTGTAATGAGTTACAGTTTTAGGCTCGCGAAAATGTTTTTAATAAAAAAATGTTTAAGTATATGAAATAAAATGAATGACTTATAGTAATAATATATTTTTCATTCAGCGGGCGCGGGTCGCACCTGCGGGTGCGGGGCCTCCATCCTTTGCAGGGAGGGGGCTTGCTACGGTCTGGTGGGCAAGCTTATGATCTAGATGGTAAGACAAAAGATGAGGGTCTATCAAAAGAATGAAATCATCAAATAGGTGGTATCAAAGAATGACTTCATCAAAAGTGAGTCATCACAAAGATGAGGCAACAAAATTGGAGCTTCGAGTGTGTGAGTGGGTAAGTGTACAGTGGGTAACCTGTGCGTGTGATGTAAGTTGTATAATGGGGCTAGTGTAAGTGTCTATGGCGAGTGTAAGTGCCTTATAAGTGTGAAAATATTTAACTGTAGTATCAAGCATTCTAGCAGATTGGAATGTACACCATTTCGGTTCCTCATACCTTATTACCTAGGGGTAGACACCCATAATTAGGGCTATTCTAGGGTCAGGGGAGGCTAGAAAAGGCTTGAAAAAAAGTGGCACTCAGTTGGCACCATTGGCACACATTGGCACTCATTGGCACCATTGGCCCTCACTTGGCACTCACTTGGCATTCACCTGGCACTCATCTAATACTCAATAGAACACTAATAGAACATCACTAGATACCTCCTTACGGTGATTGGGAACCATCAAAGCCATCAAGTTAGCGTGGGTCAAAATTGACCCATGGTATATGGCAAGGTCAAGTCCGAAATATCATGGGTCAAACAAGGTTAAGACATCAAAAAGGGCTAAGTCCCCCAAAAGGAAGGACAAAAAATTACCTGTGGTCAAAATTACCATGGGCAGACCAAAAGGGTTGGCTGTGTTTTGTACG
>JABUQX010061582.1:10000-14621 GCA_015478945.1 Trachelipus rathkii
TTAATTTTCCTACATATTTTGAAGACGGTTAACGTTAACGATTAGCGTTTAACTTCCGTTCCATTCTTTACCGATGAACGCTTTAATGATTAACGTAGTTAATTTTTTTTGTTAACGATTAAGGATTAACGACGTTAACTTTCTCATTAACGGTGCCCACCTTATATATATATTATATATAAAATATATATAAAAAAATTATTTATTTGCATAGACCAAAAAGTGATTGTCACAACGAAACTTTTTTGTCAATATAGCACCACACGAATTATGGTTAACATAACCAAGCTGTTTTTGTTACCATAAACGAAATAGGTGTGTAACCGTGACCAAAAAATTGGTAATAGTAACCAAATATTTCTTACACTAACGAACATTTAGTCAATTTATTTGGTTGTGATTATCAAATCATCATCAACAAAACTGAAATTAGTTACAAGGACCACAAAACTTTAGTTGCATCAACAACACTATTGATTCTCACAATCAAAATTTATTTGTAATAACCTGTTTGATTTATTTATCATGATCAAATATTTTGTTCGGTTAACCAAAACATTTATTAGCAATCAAAGTGGGAATTTGGAATTTGGCAATTGCAACTGAATTTTGGTTAGATTTACTAAATAATTATTTTTAGTTACATAATGTATAGTTATAACTGCAAAAGTTTCGTTGGATTTACTAAATATTTATTTGTTTGTGCTAGAATTTGGTCACTAGGACAAAGGATTGTGATTCGGTTAACCAAAACATTTATTAGGAATCAAAGTGGGAATTTGGAATTTGGCAATTGCAACTGAATTTTGGTTAGATTTACTAATTAATTATTTTTAGTTACATAAAGTTTAGTTATAACTGCAAAAGTTTCGTTAGATTTACTAAATATTTATTTGTTTGTGCTAGAATTTGGTCACTAGGACAAAAGATTTTGATTCGGTTAACCAAAACATTTATTAGGAATCTAAGTGGGAATATTGGTTACCTTAGCAACAAATATGGTTAGATTTACTAAATAATGTTTAGTTACAACAGCAATATTTTCGTTGGATTTACTACATATTTATTTCCATTTGAGCTAGAATTTGGCTACTAGAACAAAAGATTTGTAACTATAGCATTCTTATATTAGTTGCAACAAATATATTACTGTACTCTACAGTAAACTTTGTTGATTTGATTTATTTATGATCATCATATTTTATTTATCCACTGTAAATATTTGGTCAAAGCGAAATACTGATTTAGTTAGGAAAATTAAACTCTGTAGGTATAATGGAGAATTCACTTGCCAAAAGTTAAATTAATAGGAAAAATTAACGGTACAAATAACTATAATCTGCTGAATCACCAAATCTATTTTCCTTTATATTTACATTTTAAATAGTGATTAAATTTTTACAATTAATTTTATCACAAAGAAAATCTCAGATCAATCGATACTGAACACCTGAGCTTTTCTTTATAATAAAATTCTATATAAAAATGAGCTCTTCAGTAGGTTAATATCACAAAAAAAATGTGTTTCATATTAAAGTTATTTGTACCGTTAACTATTCCGATTAAATTAAAAAGTTTTAGCCTGTGAATTTTCCATTAAACTTACAAATTGTAATTATCGTTAACTAATCAGTTTTCAAAACCAAATATTAACAACTGATAAAGAAAATATGATCTTCATAAATAAAATACAATGCTTGTGCAATTTTTTATATTTTTTTTGTAAGGAATAATCGTAATTGAAATTACAGATTTTAAATTACTAATTATCACAATTAAGTAAATCAGAGTTAAGTTAATTTTACATTTACCTTTTCAGATATTTGAAATAAATTTTATGTAACAAAATATACATTGCTTACAAATTATAATTAGAGCAAAGAAAGTACTTCAATGCTCAAGTGTTAACATAATTGGCAACAGAGGATGAAAAAAAAACAGGTGCAAATGATTTATATAATAGAAACGAAAATAAAGACTACAGAACATTTTTTAACTGAATATAATAATAATAATAATAATAATCATAATAATAATAATAATCATAAAGAATAATAATCATAAAGAATAATAATAATCATAATAATAAAGTATTTATCATATATTAAAGATTCCACTTAAAAATTTTTTACCACCAATAAAATTCAACTTATAGGAGTTATAATCGACACACTCGGAAAGACATGATAGTGATAGACTTTTATTTTCGGGTTTCTCAATTTCATAAGCATGAAAATGAGTGTTAAATTCAAGCGTTCTGTATGGCTTACCACAAAATATTAAACGGGGAGGATCATAAACAAAAATGTAAATTATTTCAAAAAATATTGGCATATCATCTTTAAGTGCATTAAACAAAAAATATTTTGATTTATAGGTACGGCCATTAAAAATAACACGACGATAAGCATTAAACCTTTCCCCATAAGTTGATAAACTTGCATTAAGACGTACTATTTCAGGAAAATCCATTACATTTATTTTTTCTCCACAGACAAGAGTATCATCCAAACATCTGTTGGAAATTAAACGATAAGAAAATTTTAATTGATATTTAGTAGCAATTGTTTTAAGTAGATTTCTTCTACACTGACTAGTATTACTAATTAATTTCAACTCTCTATGTTTCGCTTCAAATCTCATACACCATAAATTAATAAGAGGACCATATTCACAAACCATCCGCGGATAGTGCACCATAAAATGATGTTTAGGCTTTAAATTAGAATCTGAAAATAAATTTAAATACATTTCATGATGTTCTGAAATAAGAGTAGACAGTAAAACATGAATTCCCTTTTGAAGTGTGCTTGAAAATAAAATATCTAAAATTTGTCTAAGTATCAAATACAATTGCCAATGTTTGTCACTGCATGGTATATAACTTCCTATAAGGTAAGGAAATATATTTACAAAGGAAATCATTTCCGATGCAGAAAAACCTAATGAATCTTTGACTAAATTTTCGTGTTTTATGCAAGGTACTGCAGCTTCATTTTCTCCGTAACTGTAAAAACGAATCCTATTATTTAAAGTTTCAAGTGAAAAAATATTTACATTTACATAAAAAAGTATGATTTTACTCAAATCAAAATTACAAACACCCTCAGTTATATCGTGCATTAAATCACCAATAACATTGTCCAATATATGAAAATTTGAAACTTTATTAAAAATGCATTCAGATCTTATACCAGTTTCTGAAGGCGTATTTAATAATACCTCTCTTTCATATTCATCTTTCCTCCTCAGTAATAAAATGTCTTCCGTCATTTGTCTTTGCAAGATTTCCTTACTCGCTTTACAATGCCTACAGTAATAATTCGCATTAAAACTTTGAACAAACCCTCCAATTGTATTCATAGCTAAATTATCACCAATAAGTGATATCAGTTGAAAATAAATTTTAAAGTTTCCATTACCGATTTTCACTTCAATACCTTCTGCTTGCAAATAATTTAAATCTTTTATCATCTTGTTGAAAATAATTTCGTTATCAAACATTCGCATATCTGATGAATAAGATAACATTAATAAAAAAATATTTTCTAATCGCGATTGAAACTCTTTAGGAAAACATCGAACAGAAAAGTAAAATGCTCCTATTTTGTTCTTACCAGCATGTGAACCCAATGGATTGCCACATTCAAAATCATCATAGTAAAGAAGGAGTGGAAAAATTCTTCTTCCTGGGTAATTTAATTTACTAGTGGCCATATTCCCATTACTAATATCATTTAAAAGTACAGACTCTGAACAAGAATCCATGTATTTACATGCAATATCATAAACGTTGTCCATCGAGAACAAACATTTTAAGGTATCGATAATAGGAATATAACAAATACGAATGGGAACTTTTTCTATGACTGTTTTAAGTTTATATTTCTTCAGTTTGGTTTTATATCCTATCGTTATAAGCTGAGGATCAACATACACCTCTTTTTTACGTAGATACTTTAAAGTTAAAAATTCAGTACGAAATACTGAAAATGGATTTTGAACGCTATTAAAAACCTGTTCTAGAGCATGCGAGTCCATATCACGAAAAGTAGAAAGAATTTTGTGTTTAAGCAAGGGCAAGAATGATGAATTAAAAATTAAATTCTCAGCTTGGAATATTTCCTCTCTAATTTTCTTTCTTGATGCAAAATCATTATGAAATTTTTGAGAGACAAATTGCAGAATTTCTTCCTCGAATTTACTTTGTAGGGCTGAAACATCATATTCTAAAAAAGAGACTTGACATTCGTCTTTCATTTCTAAAGGATGAGAAAATTTATCATTAGATAGATTAATATTTTGACGTATTAAAGTAGATTGAATAATGTTACTGGAAGCACCGCTTGAAGACTCTAAAAGATTATCATTATTAGAACTAATAAAATCATTTTGTGAATTTTGTTTTGTTTTTTTGTAATTTTGATTAGAGTTTATAACTTTTAAATTGGAAAGATGTTTTTTCAAATGTCTTTTAAAGGGCCATTTTAAACAAAATTGCTTTTGGCAATTACCTTGCCCACATATAAATTTACTTTGAGAATACTGCTCTGGGTGAAAAACTTGCAAATGTAATATCAAACTAGAATCACTAGGTACTTTTCTCTTACAATAAAAGCAA
>JABUQX010061583.1:0-18998 GCA_015478945.1 Trachelipus rathkii
CAAGCGTTTCACTTCAACCTCTACAGACTTACCCAAGCAGGAGCCGATCTGAGGCGTCTTGTAGGTATTGCAATTGTTAGTCTAATTCTCCATGCATCGCAATCAAAAACCCATATACGGTAATTCTATTGCGTACGTCGTTACGATCAGAGGTAAGGCGGAGCCTTTGTTTCTACAGCGACCTATTTTCGATCGATTGATTTCCACAGAATACTTCCTGAACGTATCTTTTTGAATATAATTGTTTATAATGTTGGAATCTAATTTAAAAAGATGGAATACATTTCGAAATTAAAAGTTACTTTTGTCCATACGTACGACTATATATTATATAGGTATTATATATAGTAATATATTTGACGATATATATATTGAAAGTGAAGCTCTAAGATGTTCAACCACCCAAATTGTGTTGCTTTTTGTGATTTTTTCTTTTAAAAAATATTTTTGTATTTACTTTGTTTGCTATATGATGAAATGGCAGTTCGCAACTTTTTCCGACTAAATTTTATTTAGTTTTCCGTATACACCATGAGGTCTGTATAGTATGAGTATATAGCTATATATTATACTTATATATATATATATGGTATATATAATAGTATATTTATATATTGTATTTAGTATTAATTTATATATTCTACTAATATTATTTATATAATAAGTATATATTATATAATTCTATTATATATATATTGTATATATCTATATTATATATATAATGTATATATTAGATATGATTAGTATTGGGTCAGCGTGCTGGTGTTTCCGTCATATGTAGTCTAAAAAACTTTAATGCTAACAGTAAACGGAATACATTTGGCTGGAATGCTGGTCCAATTTTTAGTGCTGGATAAAAGTGCTAAAAAAAAAATATAAAAAAAAAAATAATATAAACATAATATAAAAACTACAATAGATACAGCGAAAGGAATAATTTTTGGAATCCTGGTAAATTCACACATAGGAAAATGTAAAAAAAAAATGGTAAATCACAAAAAACATAGTTAAAATTATAGTAATACTGATTAGAAGAAATAAAGACATTTATTTTGAACTTGGATTAAATGTTAATGACTTTCTACTTTAATTTTGGTTTGTTTTTTTTTTTTACTAAATTGAAGGGCATCAAGTTTATACGCACCGATGGCAGGAGTCGGGTCTCTCGGCCTTTCCGGGGAACTACGGGGTAGGATTATTCCCCCCCCTCCGGGACGGGTCTCCGGAACCCCGCTCGTTGGTATTTGGGTGTTCGCGGGGTTCTCCTCCGCCCTCCCACTACGGGTATCGGAAAATTCATCCCTCCTAATGTTCCTCCGTCGCTCGAGCCTCTAGTGTGCCGTATAAGCAAAATTTAAATAGAAGTCTATTTTATTTTATGTGGAAGCAATTAACCTAGGTCTGCTAATAGGCTTTCCTGAATCATTATTTATTATAATTTTAGAATCATTATGAATTTTTTTTTGTTTTTACATTTTTCCGTATGGTGAAAGAATTAACAGGTTTCCATTAAAATGTTATTCTTATTCGCTGTAGCTATTGTAGTTTGAGATTTGTTTTTTTTCACTATTTTTAAGTCCCCAAAATTGGACCAGATTCCAGCAATGTACTCCGTTTTACTGTAGCATTATAGTTTTTAAGATACATTATACATAGAACAAACAGCCTACGCCCATATATATATCTATATTATATATATTATACATTATATATATTATAATATATATTTATTACTTCAATATAATAATACTACTATAATTATACACTATATCATATTTTATATTATACATTAACCTATTACTTGGTTCTACCTTTTAATTCTATATCTAATTCATCCACTCCGCAACTGACAATACTACTATTACCTTCTATTCTACTATACTCAGAGGTTTCGATAGCCAGTCATTATGTACTTCACTTTATCAAAAACTATGAATGCGGATCCACACAGTACACATAGAACTACATTTTTGGGAAATCAGCGTAAAAGTTTAGTTATAAAAGTTTAGTTATGAAACACTTTTAAAAAAAATTAAGAAAAAATCGGTATTAAAAAGAAGTGAAAAAAATATTGAATATTTAACTTTATAAACTTTATTTAATCTTACGTATACCTTACGTTGCAATTTAATGTTGGTGGTTGTTAAACTGAATAGAATTACCCAGAGGATTGACCGCAGAGATGGCTAAGGACGTCGGGGTCTTTCTCGCCTTTACCGGGATACGACGGGTAGGACTAATTTTTTTCTCCCCCTTCCTGGAGGTCTTCCGAACCCCCTCTTTTCGTGCGATACGTTTGGTTTGGCGGGTTCCTCTTTCTGCACCTCCCTATTGGTCATCAGAAAAATTCGTCCCACCCTATGTTCCCCATGGCGTGTCGGAGCCCCTATTCTTAGCCATACTATAACTTATTATATATTTTATGGATATATATATATGACCGTTATTAAACCAGGGAGTACCTAATAATACTATTATCAGTATATTATATATATAGTATACTATTTACATTATATTTATTATCTATTATTTATATATACAGTATTTAATTTTGCACTTGAGAGAGATTTAGCGATTTCAGACCCCATTACAATGAACTGTTTTAGAGATGCCAGATATTTGATAGAATCTTCTATATGTTTAAAAAGTTTGAAATACAATTTGATATGGTAAAAAAAAAAAATCATTCGTTTTTTTTTTTATTAACTCCGAACCTATTTAGATTTATTTATTAATTTTCCCCATTTAAGGGGTGCTCAAGCCGACATGGGAATAGAGGGGGAAGTCCCCCATTCGTCCACCGGGAGGCCGCGAGACCTCGACTCTTGCCCATCCCTTTGCGGTTTAGCCTATTTTAAGGTATTCCCTTTAGTTAAGTAACACTAATATTGTAAGGGAATTCTTCTTTTTTTTATCCTAAAGGTAATAAAATCATGGGGTATCAACGCAAAGATTGTGCACATGAGTCTGGAGGATTTCTCGGATCGGCAGTGGACGACGGTGTTAGACTTTGTCCCCTACTGCTCGAGCCGCCCTAATGGGGGAAAAAAAATAACTTTCTAAATATTTTCGAAGAATAAATCGCAAAAAAAAAAAAAAAAAAAAAAAATACGAATTGTTGCTTGAGTTCAACATATATTGGGATGAAACCTTTAATCTATATATAAGTTCTTGAAAAGTCTATACCGTTTTCTTTTGCTTGATTATTATATTTCACACATCACACTACACATATATATTATAGTCGTAATATATTATCTCATATTACTATATCTATATATATATTATATATTAATATATATTTTATCTCTAATAATTTATATAATTATATCTATAATTATATTATTATTATTATATACTATTTTTTATTAACTTTAATATTATATATTATATATCTTATAGTTCTTAACTATTATCCTATAAATATTATTTACTATATATAAAAGAGGTCGTAGTAGGTCCTTATATTGGGGACGTGTTACATATGCGGTATGATAAAGGTAAAAGTCATAGAACGTTAATTCTGCGAGGAAACAGCCAGAAGAGTGTCCAGGTCCGCACTTTACTTTCCTCAGTGTATTCTCTTGTCCTGTACTTTCCTTACTTTTCTTTTCTTTTTCTCACTCTTACTTTCCCTCACTCGTGACTTTCCTCACTTACTTTGCCTATACCTTTTATCTTCCCAGCTCGGTGTTTCGTTTCTTTTTTTCTCACTCTGTAGCTTTGATACTCATGTTATTATCTTCCATCAATCGAAATTATTGTTGCATCGTATATATTATTTATACTTTTGTTGCTTCATTATATTTCTTCTATTGTTTCACTCTCCCAAAGACCTCATCAATTTATTCCTGCACTGAAAATTGCTGTATCGGATTTCATTTTACATTTGTTGCTTCATTATTTTTTTTACTTTTGTTTGCCTTCTCACTTTCCTTTTAGCTTATTTTATTTTACTTTTGTGATTCATCATTTCATTTTACTTTTCTTGCATCACTGTAGTCTTTTACTTTTGATGTTTTGCTCTTCCATTACTTTTGTTGCTTCATTCTCCCTAACTTCTCTTACTTGTAACTTTCCTCATTTACTTTCTCTCACTTTTGTTAACTGTTCCCTTCTTATCTTTACTTTCTCTCACTTTTGTTGGTAACATATGTTTTATAGGTGACTAATTCAAATATTATCTTTTCTTCAGATCTATACTGGTAAAATTCTTCCATATAAGTTTGAGTTGCCTAGTGCTAATTTAGATAGATGTGGATTTTTGTATTTCAGTTGCAAATTTTGTATATTACTTTCGCAGAAAGGTTAAACTAGAAATTAAAAATGTTAAAAAGTATACACCCTAAGGGTAAATCATATCTAATGACATGATCGGAGAGACCGTTTTTATCTTCTGCCTGAGGTGGGGGGGTCATGGGGTCTCAGTTTCGCTTTTTCTCCACGCCGAAACCCTTCCCCCTCCTAGTTCTCTCTTTTCGAGCCTCATATTATATGTGAGCTCTTAAGAAGTCAGGAGTCTGAAATTCAGTAATGCTTGTTGCTTCCTCCCCTTCTACTTCTATTCCTTATTAGTCTTCTTTTACTTTTTTTTGTGCTTTACTCTTCACCTACTTTTGTTGCTTCACTCTCCTTTCTAATTTCTCGCAACTATTTTACAATGGTGTGCTGCTTCCTTAATTCTCTCTTTAGTTACCGCCTACTTCCTTCCTTTTGTAGAAACTCCAGTCAACCTGGGTCTTTTTCCGTCCTAAATTATCTTCATGCCTTTTACTCAGTTATATATTCATTATATATTATTCTCATTAATACTATCTATATATATATTATATATATATATTACATTTACTAGGATGTTAGGAATTACATTATAATGATATTTATTATATATCAATATTATATTATATATATCTAATTATACTATTATAACTTATATATATACTATATATATTTACTTATATAGTTATTTATTTATATATATATTATCTATATATAAATAATTATATTTTATTATATATATATGACGCCTTACCGGTATTTAACGCGGCTACTTTCTCTCACTTTTCTACAAATAATGTAATATTAGCATATTTCCGGACTACGAGTATTTTTTCTTTTCTTTTTCATTACACTAAATAAATTTCACAACCTTGAATTAAAAAGAATCTTTACAAAATGTTTATCATAACTTTGTTCTTTTACATATATAATTTATATTTATTATCTTTTTATCTTATTTCTATATTCATATATATATTATTATCTATTTATTTATTTCTATATATATATATATATATATAATATCATAGTATAGATGATATTATATAGTTTATATTTATAATTATTCTCTATAATATATTAGCTATTATTTATTATTTATTATAAATATATACTCAATAATATAATATATAATATCTAATAAATATTGATATATTGATATTTTTTACTTATATATATATTTTATCTTTATTTGATATTATGTAATCCCCCCGTCCCTGCTAAACGCAGGGTGCCCCTCGAGCTAACATGAAATACATCTTATTTTTAATATAAAAATACTACAAAATATTATTATTATTTCGATAATAATAATAAAACCAAGAATTGAAGTATAAAGAGATTATTTGCAATAAAATCCCTATTTCTTATACTAATATTTGTGAATTGAATAACAATCTAATTAAATAATAATCTTCTAATTTAATATGATGAGGATACCACATACACTAATTTATATATTTTATTTAAAAAAATGTTCCTAATAATGTATAATATTAATAGCATAATAAAATTAAAGCTTTGATTAATCGTCACCTGTAATAAACATTATTAAACACTAATAAAATAATCGAACATCGTTTAAAATTCTCTTCAAACCCGCTTTACACTTATTTTTAAATTTTTAATTCTTACACTCGTTCGAAATAGTACTTTGTAATGTAATAGAGTAATGAACATGTAGTTCCGTGACAAACCTAAAGCATATATATCTATTTATTATTTATTATTATATATATATATTATTATTATTTCTTTATATATTTCTTATATTATATATTATTATATATATATATTAATATATATTATATTATCATATATATATATCCATATATATTGAAGATTTTTTTACTCTAAACATTCGAGTACCCTGCAGTGAGCATCTCTGGAATATTGTTAAATTTATACTTATCTATATATACTATATACTATCGTAGATTTTTTTAATTACTAATATATTTATTTCTAATATATTACTATTATTATTTATATTATACTCTTTATAGTGCACTCCTTCTTTACATTTACTTCATCATCCGAACATTATAATTTCTGTACAAATCCATGCATTCTGAACTAAAATATCAGTCTTTAATCCTACTATTAATTAAAAAATAGAAAATTATTCTACGAAATAAATATCTTCAATATTGTGAGAAGTACAAAAACTTACAAATTTAAGATAACCACTTCTTTTCTCAATCCACATTGAGAGAAAAATATACTTATACATGATATATTTAAATAGTAGTTAAAAATTAAATAGTTTTAAATTCTAATAAATATACATAATATTATAATTATTACTCCTTGATAAAATGAAATTCCGTGAGCCACTTGGAGACAATTGTAACTTCTTGGTTATTATAGAGTGATTAACTATGCTGTGGATAGCTGTTGTTCGAATCTTGTTTTGCGGAATATAAGGTTGAAAAAGAAATAATAAGAAAAATGGAAACAAACAAACAAAAAAAAAAAAACACCACTATTCAATATTCCACTACCAGGTGAAAGCAAATATAATTAACATTTATTGATGAGATTGCCGTGGTTAAAATGTTTAGTTCCTATGTAGACATGTAGAGAATAATATAATAATAATAAAAAATTGAAAAAAATTCCATTACTTTAAAATTTAATCTTATACCGTTATATTTATTGGAAAACGCTTAAGTTAGGAAATAAATCACTTATATACCCTACATATTTAATTTGTGTTTCTAAACGCGCTCATATATAAAATTAAATATGATCAATAATACACTTATGGTTAAGGATTTATTTTGCTATTTCTTTTTAATCTAATAGTAATATCCCCATAGGTAATAGACCACCAAAGCTATCATCCTAAGGTAAAGTCTTGGGGCAAGTGCGACTCCGCTCTGTAGGATGCAGGTCTTGATATCGAGCGGACATTTTTGCCGCTGGAGATACTATTCTGTGGTTATTTCGGATCAATTTGGAAGGCAAGCATTATCGTCCTCCTCCCCTCCGCCGACCGCGAAGTCTCCCGGAGAAACCCCGCTCTTTTATGTCCATTTGGTAGTCTCGCGAGAGAGGATTTAGTGCTGCCCTCACAAGCGTTCCCTCCCGCCCCTCCACCTAAACTGTACCCCTTTAGCGGGTTCAATTTTGAGATAACGTCCTCCACCCATTGTGTGTTGGTGCACCACGTCCGCCACGCTTCGGAGTCCCTCCCTTATATCACTAATGAGCGCGATAGTAATACCCTTTATAAGATCATTTATCCTTAATTTATATTCCTTCTCAATAATTCGTGATCGTACCGACATTGCGTGTCCCCCTCACTCCCCAGTAAAAGAGAAATATATATCGCGAATTTTTTATGTTTACATTTTTTTTAATCTTTTTTTTAATATTTTATTTTTGTGTGTTATAGCTTATTTGTCCTACACATTAGTCACATTTTTACCTTACATTTGCAAATCTTCATTTTAACCACCTTATCTTATTTAAATTTTATGTTTCTTGAGTACTTTTGATTTTTTTACTATTTATTTTGATAAGCAACCATTGTTCCCACATGGTAAATTATCCTCTTCTTCAGACTCCAGATTCCAACAATCTCACTCACTCATCTTCGCCTGTAAAGCTACTTGTTATGTTTTTTGTGAGTAGTATACTGACGTATTGTTGTTAAGTATTTGGCCTTCTAATAGTCACCTAAAGTTACTTCCATCTTTACTCTAAAAATCATAAAGACTTTATTGAATATTCTTTTATTTTTTATTTCAATTAGGGCAGACCAATTAGTGAGTGAATCAAGCAATGCGCCAATCCTTTAATGTATTATTCAAAAATGTATCTGAACTTTAACAATACACTTAATAAAATAATATCGAATTATTATTATATACCTCACTATCATAAAATACTATTAGCGATACTTACACTATACTATATGTTGATTACTAATAGTAACCATCTATACTGAAAATATAATAACACTATTATACACTATACCTTTTAGTCGCATAGAGTTATTTATATATTTTTTAGTGTTTACTTTTCTAGTTTACTATGTTGGATGGATTACATTGTTTGTCTCATTAATTAAACAAGTTCATTTGGAATTTTACGGAAATTTTTGAAAGTTACAATCTAAATTTAAAATAATACTTTTAAAAAAATACCAACTTATCGTCCGATTACATGTCAAAATACTCTTTCAAAAAACACTTAAATATGTCGTGATCTGAGAGTAACTATTAATTATAAGGGGGATTCTCCCATCATTTAGTGAGGAGGAAGGCTATTAATTGTAGATTTTTAATCTATTTCCACTAACATTTTCATATTTTTTTATTTTTTTCTAAATCATTTCAAGTTTCATGTTACAACTATATTAGAAATATACTATGATATCAATAATAGATACTCTAATAATATGTACTCACTATATACTCCCAATAAGTATTAAATATATAACAATTTAACCGTACCATATTCTATAACATATTTATTTATACTACTTATATATTCTTATTTATTATTTACTATATAACTGTGCGTTTTGGGTTGGAAGATTGGTCGCGAGTGAGAAGCACCTGTGTCCTATTTCTCATCGAAAAGAGCCGTTTCGCGGTAGGTTATAACAGATCCTAGTAGAAGGCCAGTAAAACTTCTAGTGACTTTCCATTATAATGTTACCGTTTTTATCTTTAACATCTTCATATGTGTCACAGATTATATTCAATATATATAAATTCATAAATTATATATGAACTGAGGGATAACGGACAGTGCTGGTGATACCTGGATGCATCGTCGCATTGACAGGTATACTCAGGTTGTTTTTAAAAATGTTCTTCGATCCAACTTTTTTGGTTGGCGGATGGTCTCATGTGGTATAACGCACTGGGACATTAGGTGTTACAATAATGTCGTCGATATCGAGGTTCGGTGGTTCAATTTCCTCTCGTGAGAAGAACCGTGCATGTACAATTCTTTTACACTCCACCATTATATATGTGAGAGTGAAGTATAGATCTCAATTTATCATATATTATTAATATATTATATATATATAATATATATTAATATTAATATAATATTATATCAATATATATATAATATAATATATTATATATAATATATATATATATATTATATATATATTAAATATTATATATAAATATATATATAAATATATTATATATATATATTATATATATATATATAATATAATTATATATAATATATTATAATTACTGTAAATAAATAATATGTAAAATAAAATTGAAAATTGAAATTCTTATGAGATGAATGTAAAGAAGGGAAGATTTCAAGGTCTTCATGATTTGCCCTTCGATGAATGAAGCATAATTTCACGAGTCAGTTTGATTTTTGTAACGTTATTTTTTAATTAAACGGCCATAACTTTTTTATCATGATGGATATATTCATTGAAAAATAGTCGTGAGAGGGGAGAATAGGGGATGGGGAAACAAGAAGATACTATGTTGTGGCTGATTGTGGCTTATAGGCCATGATATTGGTAGGAGGGGGGGGGAGGTAAATGAACATGATACCTCTCCCCATCTATCTATCTATCTATCTATAATCTATCTATCTATATATCTATCTATCTAATATCTAATCTATCTATCTATTACTATCTATCTATCTATTTTATTTTATATCTCAATCGCTCGCGTCTCCCTTACTCTTCCCTACTAGACATGGACTTCCATTCTAATCAATAATATAATTCAAATCAAATAATTTTTAAATCTCCTCTCTCTTATCTATCTTCTCAGCTCATCTCACTCTCTATATCTCTCATTCTACTCTAATTCATCTCTCATTTTTTTTAAAGCTTTCATATTACTCTCTCTACTCTATATATTCTATTACTTATACTCATTTACTATTTCTACTCTCTCTCATTTTATCACAATGTATTTAGTGAGATTTAGACCATGTTTTTAAGCTTCTAAGTTTCGCAATTATGGCTACACGTGAGATTCTTTTTTATCATATAATCTACGTTAGTATAAATTAGAATAAGTTTGGTTTATGGTCTGGTGTTATTATCTTAACTTAAAGAGAAAACAACTTTTCTCTATTTGACCTATTTTCCCGTAAACTCAAGATTAATCAATTCCCTGGTAAAATTAAAATGATTTTTGTATTATCAATAAGAACTTTAAAAAATTTTAAACTTTGAAAAGCAAAATTTCTTGTGGTTTGAAGTTCATTAGTTTTAAAATAGTATTTAAATTAATTCATATATTTACATTTTCTTATTTTGACAGTATTAAATCAAAACAATTACTCTATAGTAATATTAAATAACTTAATGTATAAATACTCTTAAATGTCATTCATTTTGGTATTACATTAAAATATATTTATTATAATTATAATCATTATAATTAATATATATATTATATATATATATTATAATTAAATTAATATGATATATATATATTTATTCAATATATTATCATATATATTATATATTTATATTATATATATTATATTAATATATATATATTAATATTATATATCTTTATATATATTATATATATATATATAATATAATATATATTAATATATTAGGGTGGTAATATATATAGTCATATGATATATAAGTCTCTTTCATTTCATGGGTGCATTACCATTAAATTATATATATTATATACCCTACTATATTAAAGGATGAGGTTATATCTAGGTATATATATAAATTATATTTACTAAATAGTTTCATATTATTGGGGTAAGTTATATATGGTAACATACCCTATAATTATAAACTCATAATATATAAATTAATATATCTTATCTTGAAGTTGTATACCTACTATACCAATAACTAATATCAGTTAAATCTCTGTCTATTTATATACCTCCTAAATGGATATAATAAGTATACTATTACTATATAGTGAAGATTATATGTATAAGTGAAGTAGAGATTGGCATTATAAATAGTCACTATTATTTATACCAGCTACACTCAATTGAGCTATAACTATCATATATCAGGATAGTAAATAATAGTATGTTATATTATATATATATAAATAGTTTATATTAATAATAATATATTAATATATAAATTATATATATATAAATATATAAATACATTATATAATATTATATAATATTATAATAATATAAATTTAAGAATATGCAATATAAGCTTTCCATATTATTTATTAATATTTGATAACATTCGCATTCGCAAATATTAAAAAATATATTCGCATTGGCATTCGCTGCATTCGTTGAAATAATTAAAATAATGATGTATAATTTTGACACTTTTCTGGCAATTCGCGCTCGCTCGCATGCGAATGGAAACATAAAACTGTTCATGGACTTTTGTGATCCAAAGTTTGACCAAAAGAATTGGAGCTAAGACACCGTACCGTCACTTACGATGTCGATGGAGCCAAGTAATATTGAGACACAAGCTCGAAGTCCTGAATACAATAATTAGATAAAGTACTAGTTATGTGGGAAAAAGTATTATAAACGCTCTTGAGAAATCAAACGTGTTTGAAAAGCACTTGCGCAATGGTAATTCCTCAGTCTCAGTATAGTGAATTGAGTATATCTATCGATAATGCATGCGCACATAAATCAGAATTGCAGCAAACATGTAGTAGTAGTAGTAGTAATTTCCCGTCTAGTATGGATTGAGATTACTTCGATATCGGATCCAATGAAATAGCAAACTGTATATTTTGCAATTGTAATTATTTTAGGAAAGGAAGAGTGCATGACACCCGGGTTAAAAAACAATCTTAGCAGCAAACACAAGGAAGAGGTAGAAAAGAATGAGGAAATGGTCTCCAAAATCAGCTTTAAAAATGAAGCAGATTATTCTTGAAGTTTGTATAAAAAATGCAACGATATGAAACGGTAAAAACGAAAAAGCACAATGGATGGATAATAAATTTTCAGAAAAAAAGAATAATGGACGATCTCCCGTTTTCTTATGTTGAAGATTTTGGGCTTTTTGCGGCTAATGAAATTGGCGGTCCCTCTCTACCCACTATGTTAAATTAAATAGGGATATTGTGTGTTAGAAAATGTATTGCTGAGTTTAAACTAAAGTTTCAGAATTAATAACCTGTGTCAAACAATGATTCTAGTTAGCTTTCTCTACCGACGAATGATCAGATACTCAATCAATAGTTTCTTTGTTCTCTCTGACTAATCATGCAGTACACAAGGGTTTCAAAAGCCAAGTTTTGTATTGTGCACTGAACCATTCACTGAACTTTACACGGGGGAATATCTCAGTGACATATTTAATGGAATGTTGGCGAAATGAAACTAATCTCCAGGTGCTGTTCACTGTGCCATGAGAGATGCTGGTACCAATAAAAAGAAAGCTCTGTTTTTTTCTGGAGTTAATAACAGAAAAGCCATCATTTATCAACTGCCCTTTACCAATAGAAATGACATGACATCTTAAACAACAGTCAGTTAAGTTCTTTCAAAATATAAGTCAATTGCCGCAAACTTTAAATATTCGACCATGGCTCAAGAAGAACTAAAGAAAATACATGGCGTTAGTACGTTAGTAGTATGGTGATAAAATAAATATCTCATCCTATGACAATTCTATTCTATCTAACTGTATCACTATACTCCAACCATTTAAAATCACAATGGTAATCAACGAAAATAAAACTCATCAATAGGGGAGCAATTCCTCTCGTACCAATCTGAAGAGAGTAGTAGTAGTAGTAGTAGTAGTAGTAGTAGTAGTAGTAGTAGTAGTAGTAGTAGTATAGTAGTAGTAGTAGTAGTATCCTCAGACAATGATAGTCAAGGAATAAAAATAGTGAGAGCGGCGATATTGAGAGAACAAAAGGTCCGCTTTCAGAGAGAGATGATGAGAGCAAGACGATGTCGTGGCGCGCGAGGGCGTCGGAACGTGGGGGTAGGTTGCGGGATGGTGTTTGGAGAGAAGGGAGATGAAAAAAAGAGAGAGCGGCGAATATTGAGAGAACAAGAGAGAGAGAGAGAGAGAGAGAGAGAGAGAGAGAGAGAGAGAGCAAAATGACGTTTTATTTCATAGTTACGTTTTTGGACCCTAACAAAAACAAACAAAAAAATTTTCACATCTCAGTTTTTTAGGGAGAGAGATGGTTAAAGTAAGCGTCGATCGAAAATAAGAAGAAATCCCAAAAATATGAGCGTGAAAGAGTTCAAGAACAAAAAACGATGATTCAAAACTATCCAAACCACTACTGGGAATCCAACGTCATTAACGCAATTCGACATTCTATATGAATGCAACTTTACATACAATTATTGATGAAGAAGATAATCAGCTGTCTTAGCGGGCATAAAAACTCATCGACCAGTACGTCACAAAACGCATTTCTCATGACGAAGACCATCTTGTATAGTGGAGGATGCACATGAGGAGACGCATCCTGATCTTCCACAGTTAGCAAGGGCTTGTCATGCTTGTCCCACTATCAAGTGTTGCAACTGAAGGTGCCCTTAGTGGTGCTATTATGATTTATGATGAAACGCGTGGTATAGTAAATGCTTAGAGTGAGCCGAAATATTATTCTTTTTGAAGTATAATATTACAATTAATTTATTTCAATTTTTAGATTCTGCTTTAATTCTGCAAATCTACAAATTAGTGATATATATATATTAGTATTATATATATATAATATAATATATTAATATATAATATATAATATTATATAGGAAATATATATAGTATATATATAGTATATAAATATATGTATATATTATATATATATGTAATTATATATATTATATATATATATATATATATATATTAATTATATATATATCATATCATATATATAAATAGTATTATTATGATATATATATTAATCTCTCATTGATAGCAATTTCAAAATTTAAAAATGTTATTTTATGTTTAAAATAATTCTTTTTGCTCACTTTACTGCAAAATGATCGATAAATTTCTCCGTTTATATTGTTTAGCTATGATGAACACTCATTAAAGCAAATTCTGTTAGCCTTTCCTCTCTTGTAGATGACGAAATTCATCTGTGTTGAGCCGTGCATGTCTTTTTGTACTGATTTTAGACTCTAAAGTCTTTAACAATCTACAGTAAATGTGACTATGGATAAAATTTATTTATAAAATTCGTAAAATGTTTTGTAGGTATTGATGTAATAACTTTACTAAGACTGTTGAGTATGGATTTATGGCTAACGAACTTGCTCTTTAATTGATTTGAAACATCGCAAAGAAAAGGAATTGCAAACTACCTTATGTCTTTTTATTTTATATTGATTTTGACAAGCTGCATTCTCATTTATTCATTAGCAGAAATCAGAAGTTCTATTAATTGCAACTTCCGAAATGCCTGAAAAAACTGTAATTGATGTTTTCCCGAAAATCCTTTTCAAAACAAACATCAATTTTTTTTTTTTTTTTTTTTTTTTTTTTTTTTTTTTTTTTTTTTACAGATTACCACCACTATTGAGCTTGCTGTTTCTAATAATGGACACTTGCAATGTACTCCATAATGGAATAGTAAAGGAGAACAAAGTGGAAGTAATAATTTAAATTCGTTCGTGATTACAAATTACAAATTTTAAGAGGTATTTTAAGAGGATTCAATATCTTGATTCATCTCATGTTCCTCTAATGTTTCACAACTGTTTTAAAAGCTTTTCTAGTAACTTTCCACCCATCTTTTAAACACATACGTGCTAGTCAATTTTGCCTCTGGGGAAAACTTTCCAATGTTTTCTATTAAAAGAGTTGACCCCTTTGGTGACCTAAAATAGCCAATAAGGTCAATCAAGTTTTAAATGTTTGTACTTCACATGAATCTGACCAACAATGATCAAACAATGCCGGTGAATATTTCTGACAGTTTCAACATATTTAAAACTTTTTTACAACGTTGCTGCACCATCACATCATTGTCCAATCAGAAAGACCATATTTCTTTCAGCCTTCGTAGTGTTGCCTCCGCTAAAGATTCTCCTTTCATACTTTCAACGGCCAGTAAACCTATAAGTAATCTTTACCTACCAAAATATGTTTTCTTCATTTCTATTAATATTTACTCTTAGTTTGTTTTGACTATTATTTTCATGAGTCTTAAAAAATTGAACTTATGAGACAAGATATAATTTCTGGGGCTGCGACATTTATATATATATATATATATATATATATATATATATATATATATATATAGAATATAGTATATTATATTATAAGTATATATATATATATATATATATATGATATATATATATAATATATAATATATATATATTATATATATTATAGTATATAGATAATATATATATATATAATTGATAAGGTGCGGCGGTTATTCTTTTCACCTCCTCTCTCTCTCTCCTCTCTCTCTCTCTTCTCCTCTCTCCTCTCTCTCTCTCTCCTCTCTCCTCTCCTCTCTCTCTCTTGTGTGAATTACTAATACATATCAATTTTAAGCCATTTCCAGGCCAGTTCTTTTCAATAAAATTTATGGATTCCATCCACGTCCGAATTTCATCAAATAATTTTCGGACAAGTTTTGCGAAAGCATTAATCGAACTTTGGGTCATTTTATTACACCTTTCAGCCCCCAAAATTGTGCGATTTATTTAGGTTGGGATTTCGTCTGCCTTTTTTCATTAATTTCAAATTAAAACGGATGTGTAACGGTAATTGAAGAACGGAAGGTACGCCATTTTCTATTTCATAAATTTATTTATTAATTTCTTATTTTTATTTAATTTATTTATTTATTTATTCATATATTTAATAATAAATTTAGTTATTAATTTGATATTTTATTGCTGTTTTATTCCTAATATTCCTAAATAAAAATTAAAAAGAAAAAGTTTATTTGGTGAAGCTCAAAAGCAGGAAATTAAAGAGTTTTCCAATCATAATATTCCAAGAATATTGATACACGCGTTGATTAAACATTAATTACTACTCTCGGTTTATATATATATATATATATTATATATATTATATATAATATATATATATATACTATTATATATATATATACTAAATACTATATATATATATTATATAATATTACTTATATATAATATATATACTAAAGATATTATATATAATATATATAGATATATATTTAAATACTCTGTTTATAATATTTATCTCTACAATACGATATATACCTTTACAAGATTTATATGTATTTATAAATATAGTATATATATATAATATTATATACTATATATAATATTAAATTAGTTAGTAATATATTTATATTCAATTATATTAATATTTTTAATATGTAGTTATTATTTAAGAGGAGGTTAATATTACTTAAAGATATGTAAAGATATATTAATATATTGTATATATATATTATATATATATATATATATAATATTAATATATTTATAATATAAATTAATACCTATATTATATTAAATATATATAAAATATATTATAATTAATATTAATATATATATATATAATTATAATATATATTTATATATTATTATATAATTAGAATATATTAAATATAATATATATATATATATATATATATATAATTATATATAATATATATATATATTAATTAATTAAGTATTAAGTGATGCTATAATATACCTGATGAGTTTTTATAAATAACTCGTACGTATCTATCTTATAATATACCCGGAGTTTAATATTATATTATTAGTAATATAATTTTATTATATATAATATTTTTAATTAGTTAGTTTTTTTTAACATTTATTGCTAGTATTATATATTGACAATATATGATAGAATATTAGAATTTTTCTATATGAAGAGAGGTATAGATTGATATATAGTATATTTTATATAATGAATACTATATTTTTTGTTTGCATAAATAAAGTGTAAAAGTTTACTCTGAAAATGATTACGTCTCACAAACTAACGTTATGTAATAACGAGGAATCACATTATCATTACTCCACCAGTGAGAAATTTATATAACCAAAAAAAAATAATTTCATCGAGGGAAGCCTCAATTATCTGCGAAATAAAGTACGACACCCTATTAACAGAAATAAACCAGACTTACATATTTGAGATCTGTGCGTAAATTTATAAAGTCTATGATTACCAAAAAAGTGTAAAAAACAAAAAAAAAAAACAAAAAAAATATTTTTTTTCATAAATGAAATAATCTCGAAAAGTACGAGGCACTTACAGAAAAAACCAATTACATATTGGAATCATCGAATCTCGATAAAGAAAATAAAATAAAGACTTATATACAAAAATACAAGTGTATAAATACACAATATTTTTTATATTCGTTAATCAAATTGTAATAGAATAACCAAGCAAGAACAAAAGAGAAAAAATATAATCATTTATGTTGGGGTGCGGTCGTACTCCGTACGGGGGACATAGAAAAATGGGGGTGTTACGTTTCTTCATACACCCGGTAAAGGTAAAGAATGGGTAAGTGTGAAGGCGAGGGAAACCGCCGGCCAGACACCCAAAGTACCGAAAGAGGCGGGGTTCCGGAGACCCTCCCGGAGGGTGTGATGCGAAATGAGTCCTAACCCCTCCGTGTCCCCGGGAAGTAGGCGCGAGGGGAGTACCCGCTTCCCGGACTCCTTTCCCGCCGAATGCATATTGCGGTGCGTGTTATTACCCTAGTCTTTACCTTTCTCCAGTCTCACAACACACAACACAGAAGAAAGAGAGATTGAAAACTGACGGAGTGCTCTGTCCAGAAGAACCCTACATGGTCGCCTCCTTGAGTTATAATATTTTGTAATCGATGTTCCGATCACCCCTTTAAATTACTGAGGATCATATACTAGAAAATATGAAGAAAAAAACATAAAACAAACAATCAAGAACTGAGCGGGAGTGCTTTAAATACACTCCGTACCCACAGGCTTCCGTCATATAAATAGGTGTGTATGGGATAAATACGTATGTACTCCACTATATATACTACTCACCTACAACTGTGTTTCCCCTCGATCTAGGCTCGATAAGCCCCTACGTACTTAATACATTGTACTCAGTTGATTAAATACCTTATCTATATATATGTAAATATATTAATATTATATAAATAATTTATCTGATATAAATAGTATAATATAGTAAACTAATATGAATATATAATAAATATATATAGTATATGAACCATTTAAGTAAACCATTAGAGTCACTCAAAAAATAATATGAAAGATATTTTAGAAATAGTTAAAAAGTATAAATAATACATTAAGTAAAAATCAGTTTTAAGTAAATGAAACAGAATATATAAAAAATATATTGTCATATTTTGCATCAAATAATCTTGGATGACGTACCCGAGACATAACAAATATTGAAAATTTTTTGTATTCTATCAAAATGCTCCTGTATTCGTCAAATTCGAGTGTTGGCGTATTATAAATTAATATTCCTTTTTAGTTGTCTCATTTCGATCAGTAAATAATTTTATTATAGTGTTCCATCAATAAATATGTTGTAGTATTAATATAATATGAATTATATATATATACTATATATATATATATAATAAGTATATAAAATATATAATATATTAATAATAATAATATAATATATTTATTAAGATTATTTATAAATATATATAAATATAATTATAATATATATATATATATAATAATATTATATAATATATATATATATAATAATATATATTATTATATTATATTTTTTTTTTTTTTTTACACTGATACTC
>JABUQX010061584.1:0-17500 GCA_015478945.1 Trachelipus rathkii
AATAATAAGATAATATAATAATAATAACTAATAATAATACCTAATAATAATAATAATAATAATAATGAGATAATAATTAATAATAAGAAATAACAAAATAGTTCTTACTCCCCTACCGACATGGTATTTTTATTAAAATCATTCTACAGTTTTTATTTTAAAAATAACAATTATTCACTTACCTTTATATTATTCACTCGAGTTACTAAACAATATTTCAGTTTTTTAAATAATTCGGGTTTTCTTTATTATATTATTATTAATCTTATTACATTGACATCCATCACGAGACTTTGCACGAACACAACAACCCGCACTTCCTTCAGATCGCAAACTGACCTCCTCTGTAAAATGTGTTGAAATAACTACTTTGGTCTAAATTTAGGATAATCCTTTTTGTAAACCCGGGGCGATTTAAGCCTAATTCCAGGTCAAAAATATATTTCAAAAACTGACTTTTCTTACAAATGTGGTGGCCATAACTACGTTACGGCCTAAATTTAGGCCTAAATTTAGGATAAGCCTTTTTGTAACAGGGACGGTCAAATTTAATCCTAATACCAGGTCAAAGGTAATTCCCGTCTAGACAAGAATCATTGTTATTATTATATTTTATAAATATATTTCAAACTAGAAAACTGTCTGGATCGGTAAGATCCTTTAAGTAGGTAAAAAGGATGTTTTCCTTACTTGTGATTGTCGGGGTAAAAATCCTTATCTCTATATGACCTCGTAAGTGATTGGTCGGGAATTATTTTATCGTCTTTTGAACATTAACTTTGTTCTTTAAACTTGTATTTTGAGCAGGTGTGTGTTTTATTATCTTTTAGACCCAAAACTCATTTTAAAATCATAGTCATTTTTAGCTGTTAAGCGGTGCACAAGTTATCTGATTTGTATTAAGTGTTTTATTTTTACTAAGTGCATATATATTTATAATAATACTTACATTGAGGAAATAATATATATATATATTAATTACCTCACGCATTAATTTAATTACTAAATATGATACCTTAATAAAAATAAAACACTTTTAATACAATCAGATAACTGTGCACCGCTTACAGCTAAAATGACTATGATTTAAAAATGAAGTTTTGGTCTAAAAGATAATATAAACACACCTGCTCAAATACAAATTTAAAGAATAAAGTGAAATTTTCAAAAAGACGATAAAATAATTTCCTCGCCAGTCAATACGAGGTCATACATAGAAGATAAGGGATTATACTCGACCAATCAGCAAGTAAGGCAAACATTTCCCTTTTTACCTAACTTAAAGGAATCTTACCGATCCAGCATGTTTCAGTTTGAATATTATTTATAAAATACATAATAACACATTGATTCTTGTCTATACGGGGAATACCTTTTGACCTGGTATTTAGGATTAAATTAGCCCGCCTACAAAAAGGCTTATCCTAAATGAGACCATGATTAAGGAAAGGATGAAAGAGCGAGTATAAAGTAGTGGTAAAGATTCTATTATTTACAATATTAATATAAAAAGCAAAAAAATAAGGTCAGATTTGAAATAATTAAATTTAATTACGAGAATAACTAAGATTCAAAATTAATAACATGTTTCAAATAATTATCCAAGTATTTGAACTAACTGCAGTAAATCTAATGGTCATGATAAGTCAATTAAGAGATACTCTTTGTTTTCCCTAATGAGTTCAATACTACAGCAAACATTTCCTATCATCACAGTAGTAGTTAATTGGCAGATAGCAGATATATAATGTAGACCAGGACCAGGGTATGTTGTGTGTTTTTTTACAGTGAGGAGCATTTCTCGATTAGTAACAATTTAGAGTTCATTATCCATGTAGATCCAATCTTAAGTTCTAATAATTCAAGTAGCGATATAGTTATACACACGCTGTATTACTTATAATATTTAAACATTTCATAGAAATATTTTTTATCTTTACATACGATGTGTATAATAATATATATTAATGAGAGTGTATATACCAAAATCAACTGTTATTCAATATTTTATATTATATGCCAAATCTCAAGTAATTTTCAATCAATTATATAAAATACTTTGTTATTTCATATTTTGGTTAGTTATACTACCTATACCAACTCTATAATACTTTGAGTTCTGTTTTATAAAATACACACTATATATATTTTAAATTACAGCTCACAATGGAGAGAATTGTCAAATAGCAGAGTATATATAGATAGGACACAAAGACTAGAATAATGGCACAAAAACTGGTGAGAGGAGCAGGAGCTTCGATTGTATATCCGGTGAGAACTGTCGCTCAGAGGCCAGAGGCAATTAATAACGATATTATTTATATTCATGTATGTAGTTAGTGACTATTAATACTGTATTATTAAAATATTATTGATTTTTATACATAATAATAATTTTTCAATACAAAAATATTATCTATGTGAAAAAGATATAATAATTAATGGAATTATTAAATCATAATGAAATGAGACCCTTCATCGACATACAATGACATAAGGATGGTCAGAGAAATATATCTAAAAAGTATTAATACTAAGAATGAAATTTACTGATTTATATACTGTGCATACTTTATTTTTATAATAAATAGAAATAAATATCATATGTATATTTATTATTTATAGAACTCCATTATGAATTATAAGTTAATTATTTTTAAGTTATCATTTGAGAATATATTATTATATACCGGTATATAAATGATTTATTACGGTGTTTATTATATATTAAAACTCATAAACATTAGGTTTATCTAGAATTAATTATTAAAAAATATGTTGTATAAGTTGATGATGAAAGAACACCGCACATTTGAAGTGGGAGTGTGTGTTGTAGATAGTGTGTGGTGTGTGTGATGTGTGTTTGTGATGATCAGGGTGAGAGGAGAGGGGGGGTGTGTTAGTAAATCTATTTGCATGTATTTGTGAAAAAATACACCTGCATGTGCATAAAGTAAATCTGTATGGTGTGATGTGATTAATAATATGTAATATCACTGTATGAAGTGTATAAAGTAATCTAGTGTGGATGAGTAGTATATAATGATGTATAATGTAAGTGTTATATGGATAACATGTATGTCTATAGTCGATTGATGTATAGTATTACATTAAGTGGAAAGTATGTTGATATTAAGTGTAAGTTAGTGTGGATGGTGTGTTGACCGCATTGATGTAATTACATAATAGTGGTTAAATGTAAGTTTCATATGAGTTAAAACCTATAATGTATAAGTGACTAATTGAGTGAATGTTGATGTATCATAAGTGTCATAGGTGATATATATGTGTGTATAAGTGTAAAGAGTGTGTGTGTGTGACCTATAGCATGTGTATATATCGATATAATAATGATAAGTGTCTATTATAGGGTACTATGTATAAGTGTTCATAGTAGATAATATGTGTTGTAATATAAGTTGATCTAATTAGTGAATATGTTGTGTATATAATATAAGTGATAATGTGTAGTGTGATGTGTGTGTGTGTGGTGTGTGTATGTATGTAATGTGTATGTTATATATAAATACTATTAATATATATACTATAACATGAGTAAACTCCTGATAGTAAATAAACTACTTATATAAAAAGTATAATAATATTATGGAGGGAAATTAGAATAACAGTGGCTAGTAGTATAGAACCCTTATAAAATCGCCGACACCAAGTGAGTCTAACAGATATATGAATATAAAATATATATAAAAAATAAATAAAAATACATAATAAATAGTTTCCCTTAATAATTATATATATATATAATATAAAGTCATCTAAAAACCAAAATGAATAAAAAGTATCATAATATGTTATTATTAAATGTTAGAATTGTAAGATAACTAATGAAGCAGTGAAATATTAAAGGCGGTAATGAGTCAATAGAGATTTAAAACAGAATAAGCAGTAATAGTTAAAGCAGATAAACATTGAATGTTAAAGCAAGTATAAACTAACAATTAAAGTTAATAATGAGCATGATACAAACATGAGTTAAAGCAGTAAAAATAGTAAATAGACAAAAGCAAATATCATAAATTCCTCATACGCCTTGAGCTGGTTAAGGATAAACACTCATCTTATTGAATTTTAACTAGTTTAACGACTTATTATAAAGGTATGTCATGTTATATTGGAATATGTATGAATAGTATATAATAGACAGTAAACAGCATAATGAGTATTATACATAAGTACGATGATTATAAATAACATATATATATATGAGTTAAAAGGAGATAACAAATATAATAGCTTAAAAGAGCAGAGTAAATTGCAGTAATAATGACACTTTAGTGAACAAAAACATACTCTAATTAACCACACCGAGGTTGTTTAGGTTTAACACCGCCCTTAATTTGATATGGTATAGGAGGCACTATGATTCTGATGTGTAAATATTACTAGCATATAATCAATGGGTAATGTAATGTTAATAAAGTATGTGAGTTAAAGCAGTAAAAAGAAAGTAAATATGAAGGTTTAGGAAACACACACACTCACGGGCGCCTTAGCCGCATGATAACTCTCATCCAACCATGGATGTTCTATCCAAGCAGTAAAACAATTATGGAGTTCATCTATCGTCCAGTCTAAATCACAGGTAAAACAAATCAGCATCTCTCATCTCTCTCTCTCTCCTACTTACATCTCTCCTCCCCTCTCCTTTGGTCGCTTTCTCATGCGTAATCACCCTCTATTGATTCTTATCTTCGATTCTTATCTCTCTCTCCTTCTCTCTCTTGCTTCTCAAGGGTATGTACATCCAGTTCATCTAATATGTGAGTTAAACGTCTCTACGTCTCTCTCTCGCTCCTCCTCTCTACAATCATCATTCTCACTCTCTCACACGTTCTCAGTCACGTCTAAAAACATGCAAGTTCTATATCACGCTATGCTAACAACATGAGTTAAAGCAGTACAATCCTCTCTCACCATCGCTATCACCTAACAAAAAGCAATACTAATTCTTCCCTCCCTAGGTTCGTTTACGTTAACTACTCCTCTATTTGATTTACTGATCTTACTGCTCTTTTATACGGTTTGTATCAAATGGTTATATCTCTTGTTATTTAAATAAAATGTTTAAGTGCCTAACATTAGGATGGGTTCTAGCAAATTGTCCATGGAAGACCAAAGGGTTGGTCGTGTGATTTTAGATACCTATACACATGTCGCATAAGTGTATCAAGCTGTAAGTTTGTAAGTGTCTAGGTGAGTGTGTAGGTGTAGGGGTGAAGTTCTTTATTAATTAAAATAGGGGTGTGTGTGTGTGTGGTGTTTTGTGCACGCTTGTTTAATCACAGTGTAAATTAACTGTACGTGTCTATGGGTAAATTAGTGTCATAGTGAATGTGTGTATAAGTGCTCCATAGTGAATGTGTGTATAAGTGGTGATAGTGAAGTGTGTGTGTGTGTTGCTGTGTCTGGCGTGTGTGTGTGTTTGTGTGTGTGTGGTGTATATAAGTATATCAGTGTGTAAACAAGTATAACAGTGTGTGTGTGTGTGTGCGTGTGATGGTTGTGTGTGATGTTGTGTGGTGTGTGTGTATGTGTGTGTGTGTGTGGCACCGTTAAGAAAGTTTATACTTAAATGGATATGGGTGGGGTCCCTACATGAACAGATGTTAGCAGAAATACCTTACAAAGGGCTAAGGCATACAAAGTTACCTGGATGAGCTTCCAAGGCGGGGATGGAGGCTAGGCTGCAGAAGTCAGTTGCTCATTAAGGTGTAGGCTACGGTGTTCTAGGTGTCACGTTAGGCTTAGGTCTTAGTGCTTATGGTGATAGGTTTATGGTTAGGTTAGGTTAGGTTAGGTTAGGTTTACAGGTCAGTCTTTGCAGCAGTATCCTAAATATCTGCGTATTAAATTGAGTTGCAGGGATTTAGTGTTGTAAGGCTGGTATAGGGTATCCGGGCAAGGTCAATGTCGAAATATCATGGTCAACAAGCGTTAATATATATATATAATATAATATATTATTCATATATATTACCTATATATATATACTATATAATATATATCAGGTCTTATATATATATACTAATATTCCATATAGATATATCAACATTAATACTATATACGATAGTCTATATATTGCTATACCTATAAATCATATGTAGGTTTAATATAGTACCATAATATAATATAATATATATATTATATATAACTCTATATATATATATATATATATATACTACTTATATTATATATATATATATATATTATATATATTACTTTATACTAGTTTGTATACTATATATAGTTAATATATATATTATATTTACTTAATATAATATAACACTATATATATATATAATATATATATATATACTATTCACTATATATGAATATAATAATATTATTCAAGCGTTGTGTGTGTGTACTATAATATGGCCTAGCGGCTGTGCGGTGTGCATAAGTGTCATACTGTGTGTGTGTGTGTGTGTAGGTGTGAGCTAGGGTTGGTGTATGTAATCCATGGCACATGGGTGCGTAAAGGGTGGGTGTTGTGTATACTTAGGGTGGGTGTATGTGTCTAGCGCATGTGTGGTGTGTGTGGTGCAGTAATGGTGTAGTGTAGAGTGTCTATAGGTGGGCTGTATTGTGTGGTGTGTTAATATAGTAGCCTAGTCGGGTGTGTGTGTGTGGTGTGTGTATAGTATCGCGTAACGGGTGGTGTGTGTATGTGTGATCGTGTGTAGTATGTTTATACTGTATGTGGTGTGTTGTAAATCGGATGAATACGCCGGTTTTACTCTCTCTCTCTCTCTCTCGTTGTATATATATGATAATCTTTCAGTTATAATATAACTATAACCTTATTATCTAATATACTATTATTAATTATATACTATACTAATTATATATATATATAGATATTATTACGGTATAGAACTCTATCTCAATATATTGTATCTTATTATACTATATATTACCTAATATATATAATATACTCTATATTATATATATTTATATATACCTTATTATATATATTATATTATTATAAATTGCATACTATATTTAATGATTAACTCCTATATGTATCCAAATTATCCTGTGCGAAAACATTTAAAAAACGAAAAATATATAACTCTTCAAGAGAGGAAGGCGTGTTCAGGATTTCAGAGAGATACATTGATAGCATTATCATATATATAATATCTATATATATATATACTTTTATATATACTATACATATATATGTATATATATATATATATATATATATATATATATATATATATATATATACTATATATATATATCCTATATATACTATAACTATATACTATATATTATATATACTTCTATATATATGATATATTATACAGTAGTGAATAAATAATTTTGGACTAGTTAATAATAAATTATAATAGTTAGCCCCTCGGAGAAAAATATTTATTATATTCTCCTGGATAAATATTCAATAAATATTTTTATATTATTTAATTTAAAAAATATGTTAATTATTTTTATTATAATTTGAAAAGCTATGTATTATAACTTCAGGCTAAGTTAATTATGAATAGTTTATTTGGGAAGATTAATAAGGGCATGGAGATTTTGAAAACTCGAATTCCTTATTTATTTAGAATCCCTTTTGCAGCCTTTAAGGTGAAGAGGAGCGTCTTGTACAAGGGCTGTAAACGAATATAGTTACATTGTAATGCTGGCCAGCTTGATGAAACATATTCCTTTACAATATTTTAGAAAAAACGCCAATAATTCCTTTTGCATAAAAGCGTATTATGATAAGGTATATATATATTATATATATAATTATAATATATTAACATATATTTATATATATAATATATATATATATATAGTAATATATATATATAGCCTATATATATATTTCAATATACTAATATATATCACTATTATATATATAATAGTGGAAAGATGAATTTGAAATATAGTGCGGTTCTCGGAGAACAAATAAAATATTGTACTGTTTAAATAAAAAACCGAAGTGTTTTCGTAAAATACTAATACTTGCCTTGAATCCTCTCGTTGTTTCTAAGCTTAAATAATACATATTAATCAACGTTGAAAGTACACCTTAGCTATCGGCCTTTCTACTTAGCGGTTCTTTGTGCGTCGCGCTTCCTTTGTCTACGAAATGCGACGGAACTCCGCGGAATTTGTTAAAAAAACGCGACGATGGCGAAAACGATGAATTTTCGATTCATCCCGACGAAAACAACGATTGAAAATTATGACGAAGATTAAACAAGACGAATTTATAAATAAAAACGGCGGACGCAATGAAAAAACAAACAAAGGTTGTTAATCAAGGGTCCATGAAAGTAACCACTCGAACATCATAAACACAACCCATACGAACACAAGAAGTCATGTATCTGTAAACAAAATAAAAACAAAAAAAAGAGGGTCTCAAAAAAATTAGGGTTCTCAACAAATTAAGGTCGGGTGGGGCGGCGGGGGAAAATACACGCGGGGCAATAAAAATTACAAAGGCCAATACAGGTCAAGGCAGGTAAAAATTTGGGTTCTCCATAAAAAATTTGGGTTCTCATAAAAATCACGTGGGTTTTTGGTTTTTTCGGGTGGGTGTTTTTCGGGTGGGTTTTTTGGCTGTTCCGGAATGGTGCTCGCTCCCTACTACTACATCTTTGTAATGTTCCTTAATGCTCTCGTCACATCTCGCTATACTCATAATCCATCATTTGAAGCCGTTCTCCACAGCACTTTCATTACCTATTGTGTCATTCTCTCTATTCACCTAATTAACAGTCGGTTCTTATTTCCGTAGTATGCTGGTTCACTATATTCATTTCTTCCAATAAGCTTTTCCCTAGGCTATCTGTGTGTCAAAAGCTTTATTAATCGATAAATAGCATACAATATGTATCTTCCCCACTTCTCCCAGTTTTTCTCTAATTTTTCATATCCACTCGGTTAATATATCCCTTTATGCGTGTCGGCTAGTGGATGTTGCTTGTCCTTCTTTACTTTCTCACGTTTCTCTCTCCACTTCATCTCTCAGGTAGTTTTTACCCCCACTCCCCTTCGTTTTCCTCTTCTTACAGTTGTTCGGCTCTATTTTGTTAGATCGGTTATTAATCGGTGTGTTCTCTGTTCACATAGAAGTTTTTTGTTAGATTATGTAAATTACTTACTAAACTTATTACTATATATATATTATTCTCATACTATTACTATATCTTCATTTAAATAATACTATACAATATATAATATATTTCTAAATATATTATATATATTATATAATAATATATATATATATTATATATACTATAATCACATACTACTATATCTATATATATATTGATAATCTCTATATATATATATATATAGGTATATAATAATAATATATGCTTATTATATATATTACTCGTATTCTATATTCTCTCTCTCATCTCCTCTATATATCTATTATATTTACTATATATCTAATATATATATATTCTTCTATTTCATTATTATATATCTTATATATATCTATTACTTACTACACATACCTTACGTAGATTATATATTTTATCTTTTCCGCGAATGTCTCGGTGATACTTTCGTTTAACATACTAATTTAGTAATAACAGTGAATTGTTAGTGATAATTGATATCAATATTCACTCGATGTTATAATGATTATATTCTTTTAATATATATGCAGACTAGTGGTTTAAATAATTTTAATTCAATAATAATTATTTACTATAATCATCACAAACATCTACTAATAGTAATACCAGTGTTTTTGGTAAATAAATGATAATAATAATCACAGTATAAAAATTTTCGAGTTAGATTTTCTTTTCTAATATATCGCTTAGAACGAAGATAGTACCGTCGGCAATTATAATGTGTAGGCAATATATCATCTTCTCAATATTTATTCTTATTAAACATATGTAACATTCGTGCATCATTAATAGTAATCTTAATTTTAATATAGTAATTACTATAGTTCCGATAACTACTGGTATCATATGTGTTTATGTAATTTCTACTAATATTAAGATATAAATATAATAGTAACGAAGAACGTTAATATATATGTATATATATAAAATAATTACCTTAGGCGTACTATATATTATATATTGTATTATACTATATATATATATCTAATATCCTATCTATATATATATTATAATATAATATAATATATCTTATTACTATATATATCATATCCTATATATACTCTATTTCTATATATATTCTCTATATATAATTATCTATATTATCTCGTCACTCTTATCTTTCAATTACTTCTTATATTATAAAAATTGTACAGTCAATTTTATTTCTATTTACTTTATTAAATATCAAGATTGATTATACTTTTTAATAGCTTAAATATAAATGTAAATAGTATTAACAGGGTTATACACGGTAGGGTATATTTTTAATATTTATAGTTACTTAGAGGTGGAAATATAATATGCATGCTATCATAATGTCTATTAGTATATAACATTTATAAATTGAAAGAGTTACTATAATAAAACTAATAAATAGACAGTTTAGTAAAAGCCTAACATGGCCTCTAACTAAGTTACACTTAGATTACGTATGTATGTATGTTATGATAAGTGGTGTTTATTAGACGCATTTATTTATAAGTGTCTTTATTATTTGTTATTTTTATGTCATTTCTCATATAGTGAATCATTCATATCACAAATAGAGCTTCCGATTAGAGCTCTAGAATGTTAGAATCGCAATAACACAACAATAAACGCAAGCGAGGGTCCCAGGTTCGCAAACATGGTTTAGGGTTTGTGGAGAATTGTGTTTGGATGTCTTTTCTCCCATGGGCTTCGGCTCCTGTCCTGCTTTCGTAACGTTAAAATTGAGTTCACACCTCTTCCTTGATATAGGCGCTTCTGCCTGCGTCGCAGTGAACTGGTGTTTAATATTGCTGAATAAAAAAAATAAATAGAAACATATATATACGTAATATTATATCACTAATCTAATCTAATTATATATATATATACATTTTATGAAATTATCTTATATATACTAGGGAAGCATTACGACAGTGTTATTATACTATGTAATTTAAATATAATACTGATGGGCAACTATAAATTTATAACAGTCGTTGATATCATGTTATATTATAGTTATTATTACTATATTTAAACATATATAGAAATATTATATTACTATCAAATACTATGTATAAATTATATTTATCCATTGTTAAAAAAATATATTATATTGTATAAGTCACATGACAATTCCATTGGATTGTACTTATCTTCAGTCACTAGTCCAGAAAGTAGAGAGAGAGAGAGAGAGAGAGAGAGAGAGATGAAGAGAGAGAGAGAGAGTGAGAGAGCAGAGAGAGAGAGAGTAGAGAAGTGCAAGAGATCCGAAAGATGAAACTGAAGAGAAGCACTAATTTCATTTAAAAGATTATATTTGGGGCACTAAATATATTGTCTTCTAACTAATGAATATAGGAAGAGATTTCTTTATTCTTAGTAATTAATAATATAAGTTTAAGTATAACAGGATGACTCAGCAATGTAATACTTTAGAAGACTAGTGCAGTACACGTCATCATGTGGCGTGCTACTATAAGACTGTTGTTTTGGCTTTGGGAGTTCCATTGTGGCTCTGTGTTGACGTCAACTTTCCTATTTGCCCTCGTAACTTATACTGAGCTATAGCTCGAACTTGGGATGCAGAAGTAAAACAAGTGAGGTTCGCTCATAAGGCGCCTTGCTGATCGATACTGGCAAGTCCTTATTAGGATATTTGTTCATCACTGTTAAAGACTGCGCCTTAGCGACCATATTTTGCTGCTCGAAGGCTATGTTCGACTCATGTAGCAGCTGCTCTCACGAGCTTTCTTGCGTCGGGGGCCTTAGGATGAGTGAGTCGCTACTCAATGGAATCCTACAAATTTATTAGCAACCAAAAGGTAAAAAAACGTTATGTAGCTCAATAATAAATATGCACTGATATTAATGAGACAAGAAGTAAGAAAGAATCAAGATAACACTAATATGGTCATTAAAACATTAATCGCCGTAAGCAATCGATAAATTAAAATCAGGACATAAAGACATCGTTATTTGTTTGATTCCTTAATTTATTCGACATAAGCCATATCCATGTTCCTTGGGCTGGGTTGAGTATGGATAATTGGAAGTGGTCGTTCCATATATCGCAATCTTCTTAGGGGGCCAACAGAAGAAGAGGTTGATTCTAGTTCATAGTCTACGAGATGTTGAGACTTGCAGAAAGTTTGTTAATTGAGTTTTAAAATCCTCTAGGAGGCTAACAGGGCGGATGTTTGCCTAAATAATACGTTCACGGGTTTCAGTAGTAACAGACCTAGAAACTACATGATATATGAAATTTGAATCCCTTGGACTTTATATTCACTCCTACTGTATCACAATTCACGCTAAAATATATTATTCCTCATATATTATATATATATGACCCAGCCTGTTCGTTATTTTTTGCAAGCTTATACATTATAATAATTAAAATAATATCTATTTAATTATACATTGATATTATATATTATTATACTATTAATTATAGCCTTATATTTATATTATACTTATATATATTATATATATTATATATATATATTATACTATAAATATTAAACGTCTAACATTTTCAATTATTATATACAAGTTATATATTAATACATATTAATAATAGAGAATATAATTTTATATATTTATCTAGATACCATATATATATATATATATATATATAATATATATATTATATAATATATCTATATATATATATAATAAATATATATATAAAATAATAAGTATATATAATATAAGTATAAATATATATATATACATTATATGTTTTACAACTGTTTTTAGCAATGATAACAAGTTTGCCAGCTTCTAAAGTTTTTAACTTCATAAGGGTAAATAAGAAAAAATGTTCTATATTGTTCCTACGTCTCATAAGAAAGAAACTTTGTTTTTGTCTATTAAGGCGCACAGTAATTAGGGCTGTTGCGCCTTTGCTTAGTCGCCTTTCTACACAAATTGTTGAGCCGCCTGCTTCCATGCGCCCCTTCTGCGTTACGAATTGAGTAGTCTGTCGCCAACCATATGCGCGCATGGGGCATAGGCGCAACTTGGTGGCGCAACCGGGCCAAGCCTCTGATATATATAGTAGTATATATCTATATTATATATTTACTACATATTTTTATTTATTTTTATTTATACGTTTTTCCAAAAGCTAATATATAATACAGTATTTTAAATTTATATACACTAAAAGTATAAAAAATAATAAAATTACTTTATAATAAAAAATAATTTTTATTAAAAAAGTACATTACACCATAAACCAATAAAATATTATTAAAAAATATAAGGGCTACCTATAGGGATTTTTTTTGGGTAATATAATATATATACCGCTTATTTCTCACCCCACTTCTGGTTTATTAAATCTATATATTATAACATAGAGTTCTAACAATGCGAGGAGAAGATTTCGCGTTATATTATAAGGAACGTTTACAGTGTACTCATATAAATGACCTGCTGTACAATAATTTTGATATTCGATAAATATCTTTCCAGTAGCAGCCCTCTCATTCTTGCGTCAATCACAACGCTTTTTACAGGCTTTTTTTGTATTCACGCAGTCGCTATCTGCCTTTGCGCTACAGTACCAGTTATTTATATTGAAGTGACTGATTTTATAGAATGGCCTGTGATATACAATTGTTTCGTGTTCCTATAAATTCTAGTCTAAGGGGATTCATAAAAAATGCACTTAGAAGCTGCTATTCTTAATATAATTAAAATAGAATATTGTAATAATATAAGAAATTATTATGGGATCTGATATTTGGACACGGACTTTCTTACCCTTTTCATATCATCCATATAAGATCTCATGACAATGCTCTTAACATTTATGGAATCATAACTATGTTTTCTCAGAGTGATAAGGATATCATTTAATGATATAAATTTACCAAAATACAAGATCTTAGAATATAGAGTCAAAATTGGTAGGCTACTGTTCTTATTATTGTGAAGCAATATTGTACCAAGACTATAGTACTTAATATCAGTCAATCTGCAACAACTTCTAAAGCTATTGAGTGCTTTTTCATCATACAAATTATGTCGTGAGCATATACCACCCTCGCTCGTAGGTGAACGTCTCCGTTCCAACTCGCTAAAGGACCATATTATAACATCCCACGGCACGAAAGAATTATCCTCAAGTAGCTTGTACATTTTTTTTTAAACATGTTAACATTTTTTTATTGACTCGTACAATTTACAGTCATAACATTTTTTAGGAGGGTTTATCTTTCTTCTAGATCTCTACTTTATTTAAGGGGCTCGAGCGACGGAGAGAAGAGGAACAAACGAGAGAAGAGGCTCTTGAAAGTCCCCGAGATAGTCACCCACGCGATCCAAACCATTAGTTGTAGGCTTCGGAACGTATTTTAATGAGATCTCAGTGATGACCTTTGTCATATAGCTTTTTTCTGCATTATTTGGTCTAGGGTATTCCTTTAGTTTAAAGAAAAATAAAAGAAAAGATGTGACACCTGTTATTAGGTGGCTTGTTGGACTTTTCTAGCAACCAAGACAACTGCTCGATTTTTCCCAGCTATCATCTCTTAGGGTGTTAGAATGACCTCTCTGAAGCAAGTTAAAAATTTAAGAGAATTCATATATGTATTACCCTTGTTCTGGACTTTATAAATTTAAGAGTTATATCTCGATGGATCAAATGATGAGAGCCCTTGGGACAGGCCTGTACTTCAGAGGAACATCTTTTCTAATTCCTTGTAACTACATTTTTGATTAGTCGGACTTAGATCCTAGGGCCATCCAATTTAATTTAGAGAGTTAGAAGAGATATTCACTTCTCACATCGAATAGTAACTTCTTTGAGTAAAAGTTATTTTGGCTCACCTGAAATTAACTCACTCAAAGATTAAATTAATATATATATACCTATTGTTACATCAACGCATATAATTATTAGTTATTATCTTGATCAATTAGTATATAAATTACTATCTAATGCTAAAAAAGCTTAGTTGTTGTATATGGCATTTTACTGGTCTTAAACTGGACCTTATATAGTAATAATTACTTCTTAATATTACATACTATAATTTAAGTATGAGTAAACTTTATTATAAAATCCTGTGAAGATGGATTATGATATACACATAAATGGGCTTGGCGACGCTTTCTTCGAATGTCTTCACAAGATCCACCATTTCCTTTTTACATTTATCTTTTAAAAATAGTAATGAAATTATTTCTATTGGATAAACTATCATCGGTTAAATCCTATTTAAATTACCACAATCTACTCCCCGACTACAACGAGAGCGGGGTGTGCTAAGTTTAAACGGTTACGAATCAACAGCCTATCCCGAACTATCGAGTTGTTAAAGTCTAGCTTTTTCTTCTCTCGGCTCTAATTGAAGCCTCCAACTCTCATCCTCCTCCACTACCATCATCTATAATACTCACGCATGAACTACAACAACCCTACCCCTCAACTCTTCCTCCCTCGCATACAACCCATGAAACCTCTCCTACAAGCACGCATATCTCCTTCTCCTTGTCAAACCATCCCTACTAAAAAACACCCCATCCTACCATATAAGTTGAGATCTCCCCCTTCCTCTCCTTATACCTTATTCCCTCCGCACATACTACGACAAAAATCATAACCACTGTCAAACAGATTCTGTCATACATCATACAGTCTAAAACATATCCATCATACCAATTCCCACCTTTCCTCTGCGCTAGATTTCGTCGCATATTGACCTGCTATTACCTTGGAGAGCCAAACGCACCCTTATCGACACAACCAATACGCATCTATATATAGCGGCAAGAATAATTCCCTCCAGTCTATCCGCTCCTTACCCACTGCAAAACCTAAAACTAGAAACGCATAATACCCTAGGCAACGTAAGTACAAATTTATTCGAATGTCTCATTCCTCCCCTACACCACCCATTCTAATTCCTAATCCTCTCCCTATTCCCCATCTAAATCCCTACTACACACCTGCTTACTCATAACTCCAATATACATCATCTCTCATCTCAATTACTTTATACCAGACTTTCATTGCCTGAAGAAACCAATGGCTAAGTTCTTCAAAAAGATCCCAATCCACCGTCCCAGTTAGAAAACGTTTTTTTTCGCTTCAAATTTTTAGTTTTCTTCTTTTCTTTTTTTTTGAATCATTACGTTTTGGAGAGGAAGTCTCCCTCGGAGTGTGCAATGGTGAGGTACATTCCATTTACTTTCCCACCAACTAAAACTACCAAACCTTTGCTTAAACTTCCCTTGTTCTCATACTATTCATCACAGGGATGATGTTCTCAGGAATTAGGTCGTCTTTAAATCTAGGATGGGAAAAAAGGGGGGGATGAAAAACTAAAGTGAAAGTAAATAACACATACTTTGCAGACTTGAAATGCTGTGTTTCTTCTGAGAACAGCATATTGGGCTGCTTGTTGAAAGTAAAATCCTGGATGTTGAGTCTGCACAGCAGGAAGACCTTCTCTTACAGCTTCTTCAAAAACTTCGGCAAATAAACTGTATCTGATAACAATATTATATAAAACTAATTAATACTTTTCAATATTTATAAAACTTAAAAAGTAAAAAACTTTAAAGGAAATAAAAGTATTGTCATTAAGTATTAAATTTAGTATTTAAAAATGTTCGATTGAAAAAAAAAATATATATATAAAAGCACACAATACATAAATAAATAAGTGTGGTATCCTAATTATATCTTAAAACTTTAATTAAACAAAAAATTTAAATTATTGTCTGTCACAGAAATAAAATAATCTAAGTATGGCGAATTTTGCGTCCATTTATGTAATTAAAATTATTACATAATTAAACAATTATCAAGCTAATATAGTGAGTAATATTTCACAAAATTTTATAAACTTTCTACCAGAAAGCTGTCTCACCCATTTTTGCAAAGGACTCTTAGACCATAAAACACCACAAATTTTGGACTGTATAGTCAAAACGAACTTACATATATGTAAATTTTAATCTTTAGGAAAGTAACAAATTTTAAAGCTGTTCACCAGAGTACATATTTTTAATATTTACTGATTAAAAAAATTTTCTGGAGTTTTTAACACATTTTAAGTAAGAATATCCAGTGATGACTTTAATCTGCAAAAACAGGATTATATGTAACCGTAGAACCTTAACTAGCGAGTTTAGAAACTCTAAGTGAATACCAAATACTATGAGAATTTCCTGAAAATTTCAGAATATTTGGAGCAGAAATCGGGTATAATTTTAGAATCTGTTAACTAATCTAAATGGTTGATACCCACCCTTTTCTGTTTTATTTGATAGATAATAATTCAAAGTTTATGCACAAAATAAAGATTTCACCTTCCAGGGGGGGAGGGGTCTGAGTGGTTGTGGGAAAATATAAAATGGGGGAACGTTTTTCC